>WNWK01022227.1:0-32879 GCA_009830355.1 Cherax destructor
AGGTCCAGATCCCCCAATCATTAAAGATGAAACATGCCTCTCCCCCACTGGCGGGCAGACACTAACTTTGACAGGTGAACTGCCACCATTGTTAATGCGGGACAACGCCTACAAGGGGGGAGGTGAACCCTACCCTGCAACAATGTAGAAAACGCTGGCGTTTGGCCACCCGGAAAAAATGTTGCGGTGGGGACAGAATACCTTGTCTGTGGTGCAACTGACCATAGTAGTCATGATCCCCCTCCCTTTGCCTTAACTGCAAAGAGGAGCACCCGGCCATCCTCGCTATTGCCTGATTTTCTTAAAAAAAGAAATCCGTTGTCTTAAAGAGAAAGGGGCTTCTTTAAATCGGTAGTTTCTCATCTCTCCCTTAAGGAAGACTCTCAAGGCTCTCTTATTCTGGGGTCGCTAGACGCCCTAAACCTCGGTGATGCCTGCTTCTACAATTGCGCTGTTTTCCCCACGTCTGAAGTCAACTCTGTGCCTAACCCTTTTTTTCCCCTGGGGCCGGGGTTTCAACCTCATCATCTTTTCCCGGTCCCTACTTCTTCACCTTTCCACTCACATGTTTCAACATCTACTCCCCCTCCAGTCTAACGTGATGCCACATATCCCTTCTTCAAAGTCTACATCTTCATTTATCCAAATCTCCTTCGCCCCCCAAAACCATAAACATTCCCAAATTTGTTTTTCACTATCTCTGAGTCTAGAACTTTACCTCGAGATGCATTTGATACTGTTTTTAGGTCCCTCCACACCCAAAAAAGTTGCTCCTGCCTGTCCCCCCTGAAGTTTCTGTTGTCAACACACTTCAACCCCTTCTCTGGTGTCTTCAGTTATCTTTGACTTTTTCCCCAAACTACATCTTCCCCCCCCTCCAAGTCTCCCCGACTTCTCTCCCATCTGAAACTATTGAAGACATCCCCACATTTATCGAAAGAAAACACCTATGATGGATGCCAGACCGCCCCTCCGAAAACACTTTCCCACCTTCCATGCCTTTCTTCACACCGTCTTTCTTCACCATTTCCCAAAATCCCTTTCTAGTTTCCCCTTTCCCCGGTTTACTTTACTCACCCTTCTGGTCCACAGAACAAAATGTTATTGTTACACTCTCTGGCAATCTGGCTTATTTACAGTGGAATATTCGAGGCCTCAGGGTAATTGGGAAGAACTTTAGGTATTGTTCCCCCAGTTTTTCCTGTTTGTATCTGTTTGCAAAACTAAAATTACGCTCCGCTGTTTTCCCCCCATCGGGGCTATATCTTATTATATTCATTTCCTTTTCCCAAGGGGATTTTTAAAGAAAGTCTATTCCTGATGTGGCATCTGTAATTTCTTCCTTCCCTCCTTTTCCCCTCTTTTTAGTTTTTAAAGGGTGTCTTTCCTCGGGGTTTCACGTGACCGTTGTGATCAGTTAAGCTTTTTTCACTTGTTTTCCCTCCTTTTTTTATTGCAAGTATCCCCTCATTTCGACCCCTCCATAAAACCCCCTCTCTTCACATATCTCTAATTTGGTCCTCCCAACTGTACGACTTTATCTGGTCATGCTTCCGATTTACGTGGCACTGATTTTTTTTTTTTATTATCTATGTTTTTATCTAATACGTTCTCTCGACCTCCTCGTAGCCCAAGTTGGCAGTTTGAACGGGCAAATTGGGCCATTTACTCTTTAAACTTTTTTTAGTAAAGAACCTTCTCCTATGTTTTCAACTGCTGAGCTATTACAACTATTTTTGTCCTCGTTTTAACTACAGCCTCTAATACAACCCCTCAAACCAAAATTTAGAAATGATGCCTTGTGTTCTCAGTCGTTTGAAATTTGCTGCATTGCACTGATGTCGTTATAATAAACCACAGAGCGACTCCTTGTTTTTGGGGCGAGGGTGTTGCCCAACGTGTCATCCGAGAAGCTAAACGCACTTATTGGGAGGATTATGTTTATACCGTCACTTCAACTTTATGAGTGCAGTTTGGAAAAAGTACGGAATGACAAATACTCCAGACCCGGCTCCGGTTCATAGGGGGTTTAGTGAAACACAGCAAGCCCCTAGAAGTTGCCACAGAAAGTGGAAAACATCTTGACCGTATTCTCAGGGCTCCAAATCTGACGGAAGTTACTGCCATTAGACTTTCCTTCTAGCAGAGAAAGTTTTTTAATGTGCCTTGTACCCTTTTAGAACTAGAGTCAACTTTCGCTTGCCGATCGTCTTAACCACTTTCTCTCATTTTAGGCTGTTGCAGTTTACACTGATGGGTTTTAAAACTTTTTTGGGGGTTTTCAGCAGTGTTCTAGGGCAGTCTTGTGCAAGGTCATTTATTAGACTCAGTAGCGTTTTTAAAGCTGAACTGTATTGATTTCTTTTGTGATTATCCGTATTGCATTCAGGTCTACCTCAACATTTTTGGTAGTCTCGACCCCTTTTGTGCTTTTCAAACTATCAAAAAAATTTAATTCCCCCTTTCCCCCCAGTTCTTCGTATACAACTTCGGTTTCGTCACATTTCTAACAAAAACAAAGAAATCATTTTTGGTTGGGTCCCTGGTCATGTTGTTGAGAGAACGACAGATGGACCCATTCTCGATTTTTTTGTGTGATCTCTAGCCACCTTTGACACCCTGGGAACAATGTTGGTTTGAATTGATTCAAAAAATTTAAAATTTTTTGCCGAGTTTAGGATCCCAGTCTTCCTATCACTGGTGTAGTGGTTGGGGGACTATGCTTTTCCGTTTTGCCGCATCTGGCACACACGCCTCGCTCATGGGTATCTCATGAAGGGCCCAGCCCACTCTGTGCGAAGGGGTTTCAATTTCAGTTTCCCAATTCTGTTGGGATTGTCCAGTTCCAGGAGCAGCAAAATTTTCCTGACGTCATCACTTATAACACTTTATTTATTTTCCCCTCCTGTGAGGGCCCCACCTTGACACCCCTTCCTTTTTGATTTTGACAGCAACAGATTTATTACAAACCTTTGATTATACTTCCTTTAGCACCCCTCACCGCTCTTACAACCTCTACCCTGCATTCTCTCGACATCCCTACCCCCGCATGACTCTCTGACATCCTCTACCCCGTATGACCTCGATGGTTTAGCATTAGTTTTGAGTATAATATTAATCTGGATAATGATAGTATCTCCCCAAAAGCAATGAAAATGACAAAAAAAATAAAATGCTTCAAATTTAAGGGTGAAGATCAATTTATTTTTCAGCTTAAGACTATAATTATTTAGTATTCCAAAAAAGTAAGTATTCCCAAATTTTTTAATATGTACGAACCGGCAACTATAAAGACCAGAAAAAATCATAATATTAAGCAGGAAACCCCAAAGTTCAAAATCTGAAAATATTTGTTAGAAGCATGACTCACGAAATCGTAATGACACGATTGCAAACAAACCATCCCACGGGTGGGGTCAAACCCCGCTTTGAAATCTCAAAACTCCCCCACTGTGCCACGGGCCAGCTAGCTTCAATAAGATTCATCCAACTAGGTATATTTCTACACCATGGGAAGGTTAGCACAGGCACCACTGTGTACAAATGCAAGTTTTACAGATATTGCGACCCCAGTTTGGGGCACAATTTATGTATTGTAATTATAGATTTTTCCCCTTTCTTAAAATTTTTATATTGCTGATTTTTTCGATAATAGCTAAATGTTAATATCTTTCTTTATATTTTTTTTGACTTAGCATATTATTGGTAGGATGAAAAATGTACACTATTTGCTCTTATGTTTGTTAATAAATTTATTAAATTTAATTTTTGGTTAGTACCCTCTCAGTTGAAATCCTATGATACTATTGACTATATCGGATAACGGGACCTACTTTTTTTACAAAAACCCAGTAACAGGCGGGATGCTAGAAGGGCAACCTTTCCCTAGTGTTCACTGGAGATTTTCATTTCTAATAGATATCGCTTTTTTTTTGTAACAGACAATCCCCCGCAGCATGGCTTACGCAACGGTCTGGAGTTTTGAGACTCTCTGACGGGGTTCGAACCCCACCCGTGGTATGTTTTGTTAAAAATTTCGTATTTTTAAAAAATTCAACCCCTGTTTTATTTTAAATTTAAGCCGGGGTCAACAAAGTTAGAAAATTTGGGCCCTAAAACAGCTAGTAACCATTTGAACGTCCCAGAAAACACGTAACATCAGAATCAAGAGATCAAATCTAAACGGGGGGGTTTTAAATCTGAAGATATCACTAAAAAATCAACACCCCTTTTTTTTTTTAAAATAAGAAACAATGCAAAAACCCGGGGGCCAGAGTACATCAGCATTGACAGTCTGAAGCCCACCCCAAGATACAGTCTGAAGCCCACCACAAAAACAGTCTGAAGCCCACCACAAAAGACAGTCTAAGCCCACCACAAGAGACAGTCTGAAGCCCACCACAAGATACAGTCTGAAGCCCACCAAAAACAGTCAAAACCCCCCAAAAAAGACATCAAGCCCCCCCACAAAAGACAGTCTGAAGCCCACCACAAGAGACAGTCTAAAGCCCACCAAGAGACAGTCTGAAGCCCAGCACAAGAGAAAGTCTGGCCCACCACAAGAGACAGTCTGAACCCCCGTACAAGAGACAGTCTGAAGCCCACCACAAGAGACAGTCTGCCCCTACAAGAGAAAGTCAAGCCCACCACAAGAGACAGTCTGAATCCCAGTACAAGAGACAGTCTGAATCCCAGTACAAGAGACAGCTGAAGCCCAGAAAGAGAAGTCTAAGCCCAGACAAGAGACAGTCTGAATCCCAGACAAGAGACAGTCTGAAGCCCACCACAAGAGACAGTCTGAAGCCCACCACAAAAACAGTCTGAAGCCCAGCACAAGAGACAGTCTGAATCCCAGTACAAGAGACAGTCTGAAGCCCACCACAAGAGACAATCTGAAGCCCACCACAAGAGACAGTCTGAAGCCCACCAAAAGAGACAGTCTGAAGCCCACCACAAGAAAAAAGTCTGAAGCCCACCACAAGAGACAGTCGGGAAGCCCACCAAAGAGCAACCTGAAGCCCACCACAAGAGACAGTCTGACTAGTTTACAGAAATGATTAATTCTCACTTTTTTTTTTTATATTATATAACTGAAAAAGTTATTTCTAAACAACTGAAAATTTTACGGACCTTCCTTCAGTTTGTTACGTCACTGTTGTCGGTATTGCAAATACCCCCAAGGAAAAAATACCGTGGCTGGAACAATACCGTGGCTGGAACAATACCGTTTTTTGGAACAATACCGTGGCTGGAACAATACCGTGGCGGGGAACAATGCACAAAAAACCCGCACATAGAAGAGAGGGCCTATGACAGTTTGGTCCGTTTTGGAATTTACAAAAATTTACAGCACCAAATTTTCAAATAAATCAAAAAAAGAAAAACAAATAAAATCCTGACTGTTCCTGTTTAGAATGTTGATATTTTAAGTCGATTAGAAGAGGATTTTTAAAAATGCCCCTTTTAATCGACTTCAAACTATCAACTTACAGGAACAGTCAGGTTTTTTTTCTGTATTATCTAATTTTAATGATATATTTTGAAAATTAGGGTTGTAAATAGCTTTTTAAAAGGGACAAGTCGGATCATTCAAAGGTATTCCCCTATAACTACTATGCTATATACCGTAATTGACAGAACTGACAAGTCTCCACCTGCCCATGCCAGTAATAATCAAACCCTTTTTTGATTAATATACACCAGCGTTTAAAATTTGAATCCCATCAGAAGAACCATTCTCAAGTTACTGTATGGAAACCTTAGAGATAGAAATATTTAAATAAAAAAATACATTTAAAATGTAGGCAGCTGTCCCAGTGACACCAGTCTTACAGCAGCTGCTCCAGGTGACACCAGTCTTACAGCAGCTGCTCCCCAGTGACACCAGTCTTAACAGCTGCTCCCGAGTGACACCAGTCTTCAGCAGCTGCTCCAGGTACACCAGTCTTACGCAGCTGCTCCAGTGACACCAGTCTTACAGCAGCTGCTCCCGGGGACACCAGTCTTACAGCAGCTGCTCCAGAGTGACACCAGTCTTACAGCAGCTGCTCCGAGTACCCAGCTTCAGCAGCTGCTCCAAGTGACACCAGTCTTACAGCGCTGCCCAGGTGACACCAGTCTTACAGCAGCTGCTCCAGATGACACCAGTCTTACAGCAGCTGTTCCCGAGACACCAGTCTTACAGCAGCTGCTCCCCATGACACCAGTCTTACAGCAGCTGCTCCCGGTGACCCAGTCTTACGGGAGCTGCTCCGGTGACACCAGTCTTCAGCAGCTGTTCCCCAGTGACACCAGTCTTACGCACTGCTCCCGAGTGACACCAGTCTTCAGCAGCCCCAGGTGACACCAGTCTTACAGCAGCTGCTCCAAGGACACCAGTCTTCACGCTGCTCCGAGTGACACCAGTCCTACAGCAGCTGCTCCGGTGACAATTTTACAGCAGCTGCTCCAGGTGACACCAGTCTTACAACAGCTGCCCGGGGACACCGTCTTACAGCACTGCTCCCGAGTGACACCAGTCTTACGCAGCTGCTCCCGGTGACACCAGTCTTACAGCAGCTGCTCCAGTGTGACAATTTAAACAGCTGCTCCAACCAGTCTTCAGCAGCTGCTCCTGAGTGACACCAGCTTCAGCAGCTGCCCCGGTGACACCAGCTTCAGCAGCTGCTCCGAGTGACACCATCTTTCAGCAGCTGCCCAGGTGACACCAGTCTTTCAGCAGCTGCTCCAGAGTGACACCAGTCTTCAAGCTGTCAATGACACCAGTCTTGCAGCTGCTCCAGAGTGACACCAGTCTTACAGCGCCCAAGTAAACCCGTCTTGCAGTGCCCCGAGTGACACCAGTCTTACAGCAGCTGCTCCAGAGTGACACCAGTCTTACAGCAGCTGCTCCGAGTGACACCGTCTTACAGCAGCTGCTCCAGAAAAGACACCAGTCTTCAGCAGCTGCTCCAGAGTGACACCAGTCTTTCAGCAGCTGCTCCCATGACACCAGTCTTACAGCAGCTGCCCGAGTGACACCAGTCTTACAGCAGCTGCTCCAGGACACCAGTCTTAAACAGCTGCTCCGAGTGACACCAGTCTTACAGCAGCTCCCAGTGACACCAGTCTTGCACTGCTCCAGAGTGACACCAGTCTTCAGCAGTGCTCCAAAAGAAGTCTTTCAGCAGCTGCTCCAGAGTGACAAGTCTTCAGCAACTGCTCCGGGCACCATCTTACAAAACGCTAAATGAACCCGTCTTCAGCAGCTGTTCCCGAGTGACACCGTCTTACAGCAGCTGCCTTCTTCCCTTTAAAATTTCCGTTTTTTAAAAAGCGTATATGTTTGATGAGGGGGTGTGTGTGTCTGTGTCTGATGAGTTGTGTATATGTTTGATGAGGGGTGTGTGTGTGTGTGTGCGTGTCTGTGTCTGATGAGTTGTGTGTATGTTTGATGAGTGTGTGTGTGTGTGTGCGTGTCTGTGTCTGATGAGTTGTGTGTATGTTTGATGGGGTGTGTGTGTGTGTGTCTGTGTCTGATGAGTTGTGTATATGTTTGATGAGTGTGTGTGTGTGCGTGTCTGTGTCTGATGAGTTGTGTGTATGTTTCATGAATGTGTGTGTGTGTCTTTGTCTGATGAGTTGTGTGTATGTTTGATGAGTGTGTGTGTGTGTCTGTACTCACCTAATTCACCTAATTGGTTGCAGGGGTCGAGACTCAGCCCGGGGCCCCGCCTCTTCGCTGTCTGCTACTGGGTCTCTGCTCTCCCTGCTCCATGAGCTTTATCCTACCTTGTCTTAAACTATGTATGGTTCCTGCCTCCACTATATCTTTCTCTAGACTATTCCACTTCCTGACCACTCTGTGGCTGAAGAAATGCTTCCTAACATCCCTTTGACTCATCTGAGTCTTCAGCTTCCAGTTGTGTCCCTTGTGTCTGTGTTCCCTCTCTGGAACATCCTGTCACTGTCTACCTTGTCAATTCCCGCAGTATTTTGTATGTCGTTATCATGTCTCCTCTGACCCTTCTTTCCTCCAGTGTGTTAGTCCTATTTCCCTCAACCTTTCTTCATAAGACAGACCCCTGAGTTGTGGAACTAACCTTGTCGCAAAAACCCTTTTCACTTTCTAGTTTCTTTACGTGCTTTACCAGGTGTGGGTTCCAGACTGGTGCTGCATATTCTAGTATGGGCCTGACGTACACGGTATACAGTGTCTTGAACTATTCCTTGTTAAGGTAACGGAACGCTAATCTGGTTGATGTGTGCCTCCGGAGACGTGCTTGGCGTTATACTCACTCCAAGGTCTTTCTCCTTTGCCGAGGTTTTTTAGCCTTTGTCCCCTAGCTTGTACTCTGTCAGGGGCTTCTTTGCCCTTCTCCGATCCTCATGACTTTGCATTTGGAGGATTGAATTCGAGAAGCCAATTGCTAGACCAGATGTCGAGCTTGTCCAGGTCTGTTTGCAGCCCTGCCTGGTCCCTTCCGATGTGATTCTCCTCATTTTTTCACATCATCCGCGAATAGAGACACTGAGTCTATCCCCTCCGTCATGTCATTTACATATACCAGGGAAAAACACTGGTCCTAGGACTGACCCTGCGGTACACCGCTCGTCACAGGCGCCCACTGTGATACCTCACCACGCACCATGACCCGTTGCTGTCTCCCTTGAGGTATTCCCTGATCCATTCCAGTGCCCTTCCTGTTATACCTGCTTGTTCTTCCAACTTTTACTAATCTCATGTGAGGAACTGTGTCGAAGGCCTTCCTGCAGTCCGGGAAAAATGCAATCAACCCCCTTCTCTCTCCTGCCTTACCTCTGTTACTTTATCATAGAACTCCAGGAGGTTTGTTACACAGGATTTGCCTTCCCGGAATCCGTGCTGTCTGGTGTTTATTATCCTGTTCAGCTCGAGGTGTTCCACCATTTTTTTCCTGATGATTTTCTCCAGGGCTTTGCACACTATACATGTAAGTGACACCGGTCTATAGTTTAGTGCCTCTTTTCTGTCTCCTTTAAAAATGGGGACTACGTTACCCTTTTCTTCCATACCTCAGGTATGATGAGTTGTGTGTATGTTTGGTGAGTGTGTGTGTGTGTGCGTGTCTGTGTCTGATGAGTTGTGTGTATGTTTGATGAGTGTGTGTGTGTGTGTGTTTTGAGGTATAAAAGCAACATGAAGGTTAATCAGAGGACAAATTGCAATAAACGACAAAAATCAATCTGTACTATAAAAAATAATTACACTGACGGGTATCAGTATGAAGTAGAGACATTTACAACCATCACGTTCTATATGTTTTGGGTGAAGTTTTTACTTGGGAAGCAGTGTCAGCTAAGATCTATATAGAGCTTATCTGAAAAATAATTGAACATTAAGGGCACATGTCAGGGATATTAAGGGCACGTGTCAGGGACATTAAGGGCACATGTCAGGGATGATCTGCAAAAAAATACCTCAGGACGAAACAGACTTCTATTTCCTAAGTAATTCTTAATTGTTTTTGTAATTGAATTAGACCTTGCATGCCAGAGAATATATTAACCTGGTTTTCCAACACAGGTGTTTAGATAATTATCCAGGATTTCTGCTACGTGACAATGGCGGAGTCGTTGGCTAAAATATCTCTGTGTATAAAAAGAAAAGGTCAGAAATTTAATTGTGTTAATCAGTTAGTGTGAGTGTGTGTATGTGTGTATGCACTATAATGTACTGACCTTCATGTGGATGCAGGGGTCGTTTTTCGGCTCCTGGTCCCCCCTCTGTGCTGGCCACTATTGGTTTCACTCAGCTCGCTTCATGAGTCCTATTATATGTCAACTGAAAGCTGTGTCGATCCTTTCTCACTACTCAATTATTCAGGTCATTTCACTTCCTGACCACCCAGAGGCTGAAGAAATACTTCGTAACATCCCTGTGACTCATCTCTGATTTACAATATTTTATTTCAGGTAAACTACATTTAGTATTCTGTAGAAACAGTTTTTTTAATTGTTATTAAGAGTCCCCTCGAGGCTGCTGTCATCCTGTCAGCCCCTCTCAGTACTTTGTGTTTATAATCCCTCTAGTGATTGTGTGTGTGTGTGTGTGTACTCACCTAGCTGTGGTTGCAAGGGTCGATTCACAGTTCCTGGCCCCGCTTCTTCACTGGCCGATAATAGGTCACTTCCTTCTCCATAAGCTTTATCATACCACTTCTTAAAGCTATGTATGGATCCTGCCTCCACCACATCACTTCCCAGACAATTCCACTGCTATTTGTACCATCTTTTCAGTAAGTTAGTGATATTTAAACCATCTTAAATTTCCTCTCATTACTGTGATTCACAAAAATTTGGGAAAATAGTGTTGAGACACTTACTTTTTAATCCTATTTTCATTTGTCCAGATTATGTGCATAGGTATCAGAGCAAAAGTTTGGTTATACCAACAGATATCATAGGTGAATAGTCATTAAAGTGAACAAATTTTCTGTTCTTCAATTTATCTCTATGCCACTAAATAATTATCATTATTTCATTTTCAATAAAATTTACCAATTATAATAGCCACAGCTTAGCCCTATTGCAAAATTAAAATTAAAATTGCTAACTAGTCTAAATCACAGGTCGGAGAACTTTTTGAGTGTTACCCGAAAAAAAAATTGTGTACAGCGAAATTACCCACTTGACTTGAAAGTCCACAGAATTCAGAAAACACAAAAAAAAAAAATTCTAATTATATTTTTGCGAAGCCATAATTGAGGAACTCTTCCTGGTATGTGCTTTTCCTAGTTGATGCCATCTGAAGGGTAAAAGTGAAAGTGATTGAAAAACAGGTGGATAATATGATTTTAGCATAATATATAACCTTAACATTATTATTCTTAACTACCGGGATACAAAAAAGAAATCACGAAAATATAATAAAAAATAAAATTAATGGGAAACCGACAAACATTTATATGAACACTTTCAAATGTCCATAAATGGAATCATAAATTCTAATAAAAAATCAAATACAAATAAATATTACATTGTTTACTCCTAATTGACATGACACATCACAAAACACTACCTTATCTTGGTGACAGAAAGTCGTAAACCAACTAACATAAACAATGCACTTCTGTTGACTGCAAGCAGAGACAATTATTGATAGTGAGATAAGACACTTGGCCAAAAAGTTACAATGGAAGGTGGTGTTGTCGTGGCGGCTCCCGAGTCGTTGCTGACACTCGCGGTGTTGCCAACCCCTGGAATCCCATTATTGTCAACTTAAGAAATTGTCCCTTCAAATTAGATTTTTAATTTTATTAAGAAACTAAAAAATATTTATTTGAAAATATATAACTTTCATAATTTGCCTCGATTAGTTAATAATAAATTTTTGTGCACTTTTATTTACATATTTATTGAGTCTTCATTACCACCGAGATTTTCATTTTTACTCCATTTGGGGTAATTTACGCCGGTTCCCGACCTCTGTCCTAGATAAACTCTGCAGGAGTTTAATGATGTTGTCTGCGACATTGACTTGTCACAGCAGAAGGCGGAACTGCGTGGATCCTTGCAAGAGTGAAGCCTTGTTTGACGAAGGTTCATAAATATCGCATTATCGTGTACACTATCAAACGAAGAATGACACATGCTTCTGCACTGAAGTCTTATGAATAAACTGGCTATGAACTCCATTCTCATGAATGGAGACTGACCTACTTACAGCATGGTCAGTTTAAAGGTAGTGGTCCTTGACTACGACAGTAAAATACCATTGAATCACGAACCAGTGGCTGATATTTGGGGATTAAAGGACACTTACAGTACATGGAAATTCTACTCACTGTCACAATACAACCATAAGCGGAATACATGTGGGGACCTCTGAGGTTAATTCTTGGTCTCCAACTTGGTTATACAAAATACATGAGCTTCCCTTGTGGAATAGTCGTGACGAAGCTAACTACTACAAGGTCAAAGAATATCCGGTAAGAAAATATTCTATTCCAGGAAGATCCATCTTACAAGATATGCCAATGGTGCATCCTCAGAAGATATTTCTTCCTCCATGAAAAGCTATAAAGGTTCCGGAGGAGTTTTTAATGACCCAAAACTTTAGGCCGGAGTATTTACTGGGCCACAAATACATAAACTGTTATCCGACCCAGTCTTCCTATCAAAACTGACCCCACTGGAGACGGCTGCGACCCAGTCTTCCTATCAAAACTGACCCCACTGGAGACGGCTGCGACCCAGTCTTACTATCAAAACGACCCCACTGGAGCCGGCTGCGACCCAGTCTTCTACCCAAACCCGACCCCACTGGAGCCGGCTGCATGGGGAAGCTTTCAAACAGGTTATCCATAACTTCCTAGGAGGACAGAGCAGACAATTATGCCGAGTTAATGCAAAACATGATAAAAGTCTATGCAACACTGAGTTGTCGCATGCCCTTGCACACCTCGACTTCTCTCCATCCAGTCTTGATACTGACAGTGATGAGCATGGTGGAAGGTTTCATCAGGATATTAGCACAATGGAGGCTATCAGGGAAAAAGTCATGGCCAACATGATGGGGAATACTGTTGGTTTCTTCAGAGGACACAACTCTTAGTCACAAGCATAAAGACAAACGCCTTAAAAAATATTTAAATGTTTTCACTTGCAGTAAGAATTTGCTTAAGGTCTTGAAAGATTATTTACCAGTTACTTTATAATAGGGAATAAGTTTTATAGGCTCATTATATTACCTGTGATGTAAATTCTGATGAAACATAATTTATAAGCAAACAATTCTTAAAAAATGTTATCCAATAACTAAAGCTGAGAAGCTAGCTAAATTTTTGACTTCAAATTTGGAATCTTTATCAGATCAGAATGAACTGAAACATAATCTAAGTTTAATTTTCAGTTTGTAGGCTAGCTTTATAAGGTTATTCATCCATTCCCCTTTTTATAGTTCCTGATACTAGAATGTTTGCCTTCAGGTGTTGTGGATAGCAAGTGAGCCTGGTCAGAACCTGACTTTCTTCTCCGTGGCGGCAGACGGTCGTGTGTGTGAGTGGACGGCGCACACGTCGTCGCTTCAAGCCAGGAATTTTTCAACTTCTGTGAGAAAAGATCAAGTAGATCGTCGAAGGTCACAAGCACACCATCTATGGAAGGTGTGGCTTAGCATCATATATTTTCTTTGCTAATGCCAGTGCATATATATAGGCATTAACATACACTAAAACAACCATATAAATTTCCTTTAAAACATTGTCGTAGTAGTTAATAACTCAGAAAGTCTACAGTTTTGAAAAGAACCAAAAAAAATCAAAAGTAAATATGTTGATCTTTGCTCTGTGATCCCCATCACATTAATCTGCATAGAATCTTTACTGAGGATCATTCAAAGAAAAGGTATCGAAAAATCAGTTTTATTTTAGGAATTTTTTAAATAGAGTGAATGTTCAGAGTGATTTACAAATGTGACAAAGTTGTATTCACTAATTTCTCTGTTAAGAAATTTATTACAAAATTTTTTAGAAGAATAATTTTCCAGATTACAAAAGTTCTGTTCATATTTTCTTTTCGAGTTTAATTTAAAAAACTGCACAGCAGCGTAGTGAAGAATTTAAAGCTGCACAGCAGCGTAGTGAAGGAATTTAAAGCTGCACAGCAGCGTAGTGAAGGAATTTAAAGCTGCACATCAGCGTAGTGAAGGAATTTAAAGCTGCACATCAGCGTAGTGAAGGAATTTAAAGCTGCACAGCAGTGTAGTGAAGGAATTTAAAGCTGCACAGCAGCGTAGTGAAGGGAATTTAGCTGCACAGCAGCGTAGTGAAGAATTTAAAGCTGCACATCAGCGTAGTGAAGGAATTTAAAGCTTCCCATTGCATCTCTTCAATTTTTAACTTTGTATCGCTTACAGCATCACATCCAACCCTTTTTTTCATTTATAACATTCACCCAAAACTATTTTATCTGTTTCATGTACGCAAATTAAACATCCTAACTTTTAAAAAATTCGTTTTTTTAAATTTAGGGAATTTATACATAAAAGGGAAATTTTTGACCCCTTAATCCCGGATTTTTAAACGCTTCATACGACGAAAGTTATGGAGGAAAAATTCTTCTTCACTTCCTCATGGAAATGAAAAGAAATTATATAATAGCGACATCTATTATGAAAATAGAAGAAAACTAAATTGTGTATACACAAACATGTATGTGTAATCTAAAGTGTTGGAATTTGCAATATGTGCCTTATCTTGTGTGTTCTTGAGAGGGGAGAGATTCAAGTCATCCTTCCATTGTATTAAACAATTACAGGGCGGTAAAACCTTCATGGGTGGTTTCGTTACCAACCCCGCTACTACAGGATGGTAATACCTTCCTGGGTGGTTTTTGTCACCAACCTACTACCACAGGACGGTAGTACCTCCCTGGGTGGTTGTTGTCTACCAACCTACTACCTCCAGTCTTATCCAACACCACATAAGCATCGCCATTGTAAGAATATGGATCACATGGGGTTTCACACAATTTTCTCATTGGTTAATTATATTTTTTTGGTGTTTTACACTTTTGCAAAAAAAATTACATTATTAGCCTCACCATTTAGGGGAAAAAAAGAATGTTCTCACACTGCACTTGGTTTTTTAAACATTGTTTAAAAAGTTTTTTTTCAGACATTCACTTAAAAATTCAGGGAGGTACTACCATACCTCTGTCAGATGACATTCAGGAGGTACTACCATCCCTCGTGTCAGATGACATTCAGGGAGGTACTACCATCCCTCGTGTCAGATGACATTCAGGGAGGTACTACCATCCCTCCTGTCAGATGACTGTGTAATGAAAACCTGTTAAATGTTTTGTACTGTCGCTGGATTACTGGTTTTGTTGTGTCTTATGAACCCGTAAGATGACAGGTAAATCTTTCTGTCTCATGAACCAGTAAGATGACAGATAAATCTTTCTGTCTCATAAACCAGTAAGATGATAGGTAAATCTTTCTGTCTCATGAACAAGTAAAATGACAGGTAAACTTTTCTGTCTCACGAACCAGTAAGATGACAGGTAAATCTTTCTGTCTCACGAACCAGTAAGATGACAGGTAAATCTTTCTGTCTCACGAACCAGTAAGATGACAGGTAAATCTTTCTGTCTCACGAACCAGTAAGATGACAGGTAAATCTTTCTGTCTCATGAACCAGTAAGATGACAGGTAAATCTCACAAACTTCTACATTCACAACAGTGTGCTAACACCCAGGTGAACAGGGACAGGTGTGAAAGTATGACCAATGTCTCACCCGTGCCGGAGATAGATCCCGGATGCTCACTGTGTGAGCCGAGGACGCTACCAACCAAGCCACGAGCCACTTGGTATTTACATTTACTACACACTGTACCCTTCTATATACTTCTTAATACTTCCTTTCTAACCTAGAAACAGTGCGTATACATGGATGAGTGACGTGTATGTATTATTATACATTAACTTACAGTATACTGTATCCCTGTACCAAGATACAGGAACAGTCTACTATTAGTCATTTGTTATACAGCTGCTTAGTGGGCCCCTCTCACTTGCAACGTCAGCTCAGCTGCTGCACTCTCTTCTGCTGTAGTATACAAGGTCTGGCGTCTTGCCTATGCTTCAGGCTTGAGGGGACTCTCCACCTCCCACTCAGGCTGACAGACTGATTACGTCAAAACTACTGCTGTTTTCAGTCCTGTACTCTCCTGTATGCAACTTAAGAAGCCTGTTGTATATGCGAAACGTTTCAGCAATAAAGATACCGAAGTGTTGCACAAAACTCAGTCATCTTGTGTGTTTTCTGTGTGTTGAAGGTGTCAGACGACCCTGTGTGTTGAAGGTGTCAGACGACCCTGTGTGTTGAAGGTGTCAGACGACCCTGTGTGTTGAAGGTGTCAGACGACCCTGTGTGTTGAAGGTGTCAGACGACCCTGTGTGTTGAAGGTGTCAGACGACCCTGTGTGTTGAAGGTGTCAGACGACCCTGTGTGTTGAAGGTGTCAGACGACCGCCTTCTCTGTCTCTACTACGTCACATCTCAAGCTTCCAAGACGGTGTCTTACGGAAAATCCTCACCTGCCTTGTCTTTGCTCACCGTAAAACACCTCCAGTAGTCGTATAGTGAAGTAAAACACCTCCAGTAGTGGAATAGTGAAGTAAACACCTCCAGTAGTCGTATAGTGAAGTAAAACACCTCCAGTAGTGGAATAGTGAAGTAAAACACCTCCAGTAGTGGTATAGTGAAGTAAACACCTCCAGTAGTGGAATAGTGAAGTCAAACACCTCCAGTAGTGGTATAGTGAAGTCGTCACTCTCGTCTCCAGATTAAGGAACTGCCTGGAGTATAGTTCACAGATCTACCTCAGTCAGGTCGATGTGAACCTGAGCAGGTAAGTGACTAACACCCAGGTACTTACAGCCAGGTAAACAGGGACAGCAGAAGTAAGGAACATGCCATACACCTCAACCCGCCTAGGATGCAACCCAAAATAGTTGTCCACTACCAGTACGGATTTAACGCTTCCCAAGACTGACGTGTACCGTGACCTCACTGTTCAGGTTATCACTGTTATCAGTCTCTGTTATCATCGTCATTAAGAGACAAGAATGACATAAATAACTAGATCGCAGTTGTTTTAATCTCTATAATTCGGTCATTTTCTTATTTAGGCTTCACGTATTATTTAAAAACCTTCAAAGATTTTAAATATTCAACTATGTAGAAGTTAATCTATTGGTTAATGGGGTTTGAAGTGTATCTACTACACGAGGGTCATTAAAGCTGCATGTAACTTGTTCACCACCAGTCAAGAATACTACTTTAATACCTAAAATAGAGATTAATTTGCTTATGAATTTGTGCACCTGTTCTTGTTTTTTACTAAGAACACACACAAACAAGGGACCAGGAGCTGTGAATAGACCCCTGCTACCACATATAGGTAAGTACACACTTTGTATTCAGAAGAAGTAGATAAATTGTAGCTGGTCTTTCACCTTTCACTTGCGACGTCATACTCCTCCCGTGTACTCACGTGTCTGTATGTACTTACCTAAATTACACCATTAAGTACTACTAGCGTGGAGGGGCTGCCATTTTCCTGGCTGCTTGGCAGCGGCACTGTGGCACACTGACATACCAGAAGCTCTCATAAAGGCATCATACCTAAGAACAAAAGGTATTGGACACCAGAGAGGAAGATGTAAAGAAAGTTTTGATGGAGTTGGATACTTCAAACTGCAATGAAATCCGACAGTGTCGATAATTATTATGCGAGAGAAAGTAGAAACACTGAACCATTAGCTAAGATCGGCAGTAAGTCCATGAACTCAAGACACTTGACAGGATCTGGAAGACAGTGAATGTTGTCACTGTCTTGAAGAAAGGAGACAAACAGGAAGTGTTGACCTACAGGTCAGTGTCACTTATGTGTATGCTATGCAAGGTAGCAAGGTAGCAAGGTAGCAGGGAAGATAATCACAAGATTGGTAGACCACTTGGAGAAAAGTTGTTTCAAGAATAACAAGCACGGGTTCAGAGATGGTAAATCTTGCCTCACCAACCTGTTGGAATTCTATGACAAAGTAACGGAAGTGAGATAGGATGCAGTGTGTGTGATTAATTATTTATTGCATTTTCTTTAATTGAAAGAAGGCATTTGATGCAATATCCCAGTAGAAACAAGGGCAATCCCTCATCGATGTTGAGGGACTGATCACCTTAAACTGCTACTTTATCTCTTCCACCGTCGACTAACAGCTTCAATAATACTGAGACTGATCACTTCAATCATCCTTAATTTTCCTATGAAAAAAATATAATATTAATGCTGATCCTTAATATTCAAATGAAAAATAAACTGGTGACAATATCGAGGACTGTAAGATCGTGGGAAGCGCGGACGTCTACGTTGCCTTGTTTGCAAGTGTGGAAGCGCGGACGTCTACGTTGCCTTGTTTAGCCAAGTGTGGAAGCGCGGACGTCTACGTTGCCTTGTTTGCCAAGTGTGGGAAGCGCGGACGTCTACGTTGCCTTGTTTAGCCAAGTCAACAATCTTGAAGTTTTGGTGGAACGTATTGTGTTGCAGGAACACCCAAAGCTGAGGAGGTACACCGAAATGCGCGGAATCGTAATATAGCAAAATTCCGGCCATACAACAAAACAAAGCCACAGCATGGCCGTCCCCCCCCCTAGGATGTTCATGGTCAACAACACATCCTCACCTGGTCTTAATCTGGGCTCTATAATCAGATCCTTAACGTCAGTCATTCTACAACATTTACCAAATGGACAAAGTGTTTTTGCGAGGATAGTCTTGATTTCATCTGTGTAGAGGTAGTGAGTCTTATGAAACACTGGATGGTAAGAGCCTATATATACTAATATACATCCATCTCATATCCCACTGTATTCAACTCACTGGTTATACCTTCAAGAGTGACGAGTGCTGATCTGAGAGCCAACTCTGTTTACTATATATACGAAGTGAGAATAATGGTCTTCACGTGTCAACTTTACGCTGAAGTCAGTCAGTGGTAGTGGTGTTGAAGGCTCGATCCTGCGTACAATAATACCGAAGGATTAACTGAATTATTTTCTTTTATAGAGGTAATATTTTGATAATAAAATTTAATGAAATATAGTGATAATAGTGATGAGAAATATAATAAAAGTGTTGGATAGTGATAGTGATATGGGAATATGATGTAATGAGGATAGTGATGATAATAGTAATGGTGATAGTGATTAAATAAGGATAGTGATGAAAAAGTAATGGTGATAGTGATGAATGTCAGTGAGAAAGTTGGGATAGTGAGATTTGATAAATAGTGATGACTGATAGTGAGTGGTGATAGTGATAAGTAATAATGGTAATAGTAATTGTGGTGATAGTGAAGTAATGAGGGTGATAGTGACGTAATGAGTGATAGTGATGACAGTGACAGTGATGTAATGAAAGTGCTGATAGTAATGAAATGGAAGATAGTCTTGATAGTGAAGTAATTACTAATTGCGTTGATAGTGATGTAATGAGAGTTGATAGTGATGTAATGAGAGTTGATAGTGATGTAATGAGAGTTGATAGTTATGTAATGAGTTGATATGATGTAATGAGAGTTGATAGGATGTAATGAGAGTTGATAGTGATGTAATAATATCTTTAATTCTACAAATACATGTACAAGGTATACAGGTCATAGCGCTTGTTATGTGAGCATTTCCCGCAAATTAAGTCATTTTTTCCCAGGATCGACCCAATATCGACTAACACCAGGTACCTATTTTATTGATGGGTGAACATAGACAATCGGTGAGGGAAATACGCCCAGTATTTCAACCTGCGGAATCAAACCCGACTCTCAACCTGTAAGTGAGAACTTTGCCACCAGGCCACGGGCCACCGTAATCAACCAGTGTTGATAGTGATGAATGAAAAATAGTGTTGATAGTGATGTAATGAAATATAGTGTTGATAGTGATGTAATGAAAGATCGTGTTAATAGTGATTTAAAGAAAGATAGTGTTGATAGTGATGTAATGAAAGATAGTGTTGATAGTGATGTAATAAAATATAGTGTTGATAGTGATGTAATGAAATATAGTGTTGATAGTGATGTAATGAAAGATAGTGTTGATAGTGATGTAATGAAAGATAGTGTTGATAGTGATGTAATGAAAGATAGTGTTGATAGTGATGTAATGAAAGATAGTGTTGATAGTGATGTAATGAAAGATAGTGTTGATAGTGATGTAATGAAAGATAGTGTTGATAGTGATGTAATGAAAGATAGTGTTGATAGTGATGTAATGAAAGATAGTGTTGATAGTGATGTAATGAAAGATAGTGTTGATAGTGATGTAATGAAAGATAGTGTGATAGTGATGTAATGAAAGATAGTGTGATAGTGATGTAATGAAAAATAGTGTTGATAGTGATGAATGAAGATAGTGTTGATAGTGATGTAATGAAAATAGTGTTTATAGTGATGTAATGAAAATAGTGTTGATAGTGATGTAATGAAAGATAGTGTTTGATAGTGTTTTAATGAAAGATAGTGTTGATAGTGATGTAATGAAAGATAGTGTTGATAGTGATGTAATGGAAAATAGTGTTGATAGTGATGTAATGAAAAATAGTGTTGATAGTGATGTAATGGAAAAATAGTGGTGATAGTGATGTAATGGAAGATAGTGTTGATAGGGATGTAATGAAAGATAGTGGTGATAGTGATGTAATGGAAAATAGTGTTTATAGGGATGTAATGGAAAAATAGTGTTGATAGTGATGTAATGAAATAGTGTTGATAGTGATGTAATGGAAGATAGTGTTGATAGTGATGTAATGGAAAAATAGTGGTTTATAGTGATGTAATGGGAAGGGGTAGTGTTGGGTAGTTGATGTAATGAAAGATAGTGGTTTATAGTGATGTAATGGAAGATAGTGTTGATAGTGATGTAATGAAAGATAGTGTTGATAGTGATGTAATGGAAAAATAGTGTTGATAGTGATGTAATGGAAAAATAGTGTTGATAGTGATGTAATGAAAGATAGTGTTGATAGTGATGTAATGGAAAAATAGTGTTGATAGTGATGTAATGAAAGATAGTGTTGATAGTGATGTAATGGAAAAATAGTGTTGATAGTGATGTAATGAAAGATAGTGTTGATAGTGATGTAATGAAAGATAGTGTTGATAGTGATGTAATGGAAGATAGTGTTGATAGTGATGTAATGGAAAGATAGTGTTGATAGTGATGTAATGGAAAAATAGTGTTGATAGTGATGTAATGAAAAATAGTGTTGATAGTGATGTAATGGAAGATAGTGTTGATAGTGATGTAATGGAGAAGGTTAAGTGTGTAATTGTGTTTGGAATAACTGGAAAGGAGTGTGGAGGGGGCCCTGACCAAAAAGTTGCCCGGGCCTAAAAAGGTGGAGGGCCTTGGGGGGGAACCAAGTGTGCAGAGTGGCACTTCCTCTGTGCCAAGTGATACAGTCATGACTGCTTGATCCAACAAAACAATCAGCGATTATGACACAAACTCAATAAAGTAAGTTAGCAGTGACAGTACAAACACTAACTATCTTTATCATAGCGCCGACTTCTTAGAGACTGCTGGATGGTTTCATTTTTCTCTCAGCACCAGTGTATCTCTAGATAACCTAACTGTTGCTGGGGAAAATAAAAAAAACCCCAAAATAGCTGTCCAGAAGAAAAAATCAGTGCAATCCTGAAAGACTGTGGGCAAACGACTCGGAAGCTCACTAGAATCCTGTCCTCGATAAATATACTGAATGCCCCCTTCGGGGATATTCAAGTCCATACCGTTATGACCAGCATTACATGAATCTTCAAATTTACCCGTGGAAAATTTAGAAGTGCAGGGAAAAACACTGCACGACCTTCTGCTCTATGGTCTTTATCATCTCTCTAAGGGACGTCACCATCTTTGACATAGACTTCCCTTTGTTTTTTTGACAGCATTAGATTCATTACACAATTTTTTTATACTTTTTACCCCTCCTCACCCCCCCAAAACCCTCTGTTTACTTCCACCCCCGTCTCATCCCCCATACCCTGCAGCGCTGTATGACTCTTGTGGGTTTAACTTTTTTTTTCATTAAAATGGTAAAAATTTTTGATTATGCTAAGTCTAATGAAATATACAAGTGTCTGGACCATTTATCTAGACCAAGAACAAATTTCCTCCAAGATTGAAGAAATGTTGATGAAAATATAGAGGCAGCATATGCGTTTTTTTATTTTGAATAAGTCTCCTAACGAATAGAAAAATTTTAGTTACATAGTCTTAATGACTCTGAAGCACAGGCAAGAATATGGGCGCTTATACGAGTCGAAAAGGTGCAGCAGATGAAGACATTGTCACAGGTATGGGGGCCCACCATTGGAAGTAGGTCATCAAAGTGGGCTCAGAGGTCAGCAAGTCAGCACACTTTTGAACTGATGTAACAATACTTATCAGAAACAACAACAACACGGAATCTAGGGAAAGGAAGAACCTCCACCAACTGCTTCCTGACCCGACCCTTAATTCCTCCAGCCACTGGATAGGCTATCCTGGAAAAAAGAATTCCCCAAATGACATCTCCCAAATATGTTGGCACGAACCATTTTAACCTCCCGTAGCTGATGACTCCTTTTGCCCACTGAAGCTTCAGTTCAGGGAAAATTTCTACATTTTATACGAGCTGTCGTTCCTACTGTGAAATTGGGTACATCAACAAAGTGGATACTGCATGTGGATACGTGCAGGCACAGTATCCAAGACAGTATTCCTGCGGAATATTGTTGGTGTTATCATTAATATGCTTCGGGGGCAGTTGTGCCCCCCCATGTCGTTGGATCTGGGATCCCAGGGTAGGCGTCACCTGGTGTCACTACAGCAGCACCGTCATCGTAGGCGTGACGGACGACGGACGGGTACACGTATACGATCTTTCATGCGCAAGTGTCGTCCCAAAGTGTATCCCGAACTTGTTTCAGCGTCGACGCTCTTCCCTCACCTGCCTCGCTCTCAACCCCTTCCATCCTGTTCTGCTGGTGGAGGTGACAAGTAGGTACCAGGTGAACGTAATACATTAGTGTAGCTTTTTTTATGGGTTTTCTTCATGGATGTTCAATTACAGCTGATAACAATGCATTGTTTCTGGAGGGGTTTTTTTTGATTTACGGGGGTTTTATAAATTTTATTGCTGCTGGGTGTGTTGATGGAGATGGGGGGCGAGCCAACACTAGTAGTTGAGTATTTAGATTTTATGGTAGGTAGAATGCTCTATCTCAAATGAGCATATTTATAATCTCAGTTCTGGCTGGCACTGGGCTTGCCCTTCAACCTTACTAATGATCTTAACGCGTATTAAAAAATTTCGAACCACAGCCTCTTGCCATCTTTCGCGCACTATACCAAGGTTACCAGGAAGGTCGCCTAATAAAAAACCATTCAAACTACCATCATATTTAAAAATGTTTACTGGGCAAAAAATCAAAAAAAACAAGTGATATGTTTTTTTTAATTTGCAAATAACCACAGTGAAAACAGTAATATGTATGTTGATATTGGGATGTGTTGATGGTGAGTGTTTGTTGATGATGGGGATGGGAAAGGGAGATGGTGGGATGGTGTAGATGGTGGGGTGGGGTTAGGTGGGGGATGAGGAGATGGTGGGGTGAGTGAGGTGGTGGGATGAGTGTAGATGGTGGGGTGAGTGTAGGTGGTGGGATGAGTGTAGATGGTGGGATGAGTGTAGATGGTGGGATGAGTGTAGGTGGTGGGATGAGACTCACCCAATTTTTACCCCTAATTATGGTTGAGGGTGAGACTAGCTCCTGGCCCCCCCTCTTCGCTGTCCGCCCGGGTCTCTGATCTTCCTGCTCCATGAGCTTTATCATCCTCGTCTTAAACTATGTATGGTTCCTGCCTCCACTATATCTTTTCTAGACTATTCCCACTTCCTGACTACTCTGTGGCTGTAAAATGCTTCCTAACACCCTTTTTGACTCGTCTGAGTCTTCAGCTTCCATTTGTGCCCCCCTTGTTTCTGTTTTCCCCTCTCTGGAACATCATGTCACTGTCTACCTTGTCGATTCCCGCAGTATTTTGTATGTCGTTATCATGTCCCCTTTGCCCCTTCTTTCCCCCGGGTTTTTTAGTCCTTTTTCCCCTAAACCTTCTTCATAGGACAGCCCCCTGAGTTGTGGAACTAACCTTGTCGCAAACCTTTGCATTTTCTCTGTTTCTTTACGTGCTTGACCAGGTGTGGTTCCAGACTGGTGCTGCATATTCTATTGGGCCTGACGTACACGGTTTTTGTCTTGAACGTTTCCCTTGTTAAGGTAAGGGAACGCTAATCTTAGGTTTGCAAGTCGCCCATATGCTGCCGCGTTATCTGGTTGATGGGGCCTCAGGAGACGTGCTTGGCGTTATACTCCCCCCGGTCTTTCTCCTTGCCGAGGTTTGTACCCTTTTGTCCGCCTAGCCTGTACTCTGTCAGCGGTCTTCTTTCCCCTTCCCCGATCTTTGACTTTGCATTTGGTGGGACTGAATTCGGGGCCAGTTGCTGCCCAAATTGCTTGTCCAGGTCTGTTTGAAGTCTTGCTTGGTCCTCTTCTGATGTGATTCTCCTCATTTTTCAATCATCTGCGAACAGAGAATTTTGAGTCTATCCATCCGTCATGTCATTTCCCAAGAATAACACTGGTCCTAGGATGCCCCCGCGGTACCCGCTCGTCAAGGGCTCACGATATCATCACCACCATGACCCGTTGTTGCCCCCCTGTGAGGTTTTCCCCTGACCCTTTCCCAGTCCCCTTTTCCTGTTATACAGCTTGTTCTTCCAACTTCTTTATAATCTCAGGGAGGAACTGTGTGAAGGCCTTCCTGCAGTCCGGGAAAATGAATCAACCCACCCTTCTCTTTTTTGCCTTACCTGTTACTTTATCATAGAACTTAGGAGGTTTGTTAAAAGATTTCCTTCCCGGAATCCGTGCTGTCTGGTGTTTATTACCCTGTTCAGCTCAGGAGCTCCACCATTTTTTTTTCCCTGATGATTTTCCCAGGACTTTGCACACTATACACGTAAGTGACACCGGTCAAAAGTTTAGTGCCTCTTTTCTGTCCCCTTTTTTAAAGATGGGGACTACTTTGGGCCCTTTTTCTTCCATACCTCAGGTAGCTGCCCAGTTTAAAGGGGATGTGTTGAATATTATGGTAAGTGGCACACTCAATCACTTTCCCCAAAAACCCCACGGGAGATATTGCCCGGACCCATCCCCTTTTGGGTATCGAGGTCACGAGTAACTGCTTACCTCCTCCTCAGTTGTGTTATGCCCCCCAGCACTTGATACATCCCTTGTTGGTGATGCACCCCTCCTTTTACCCAGCTGCCTTCCTTCCTCCACTGTGAATACTTCCTTAAACCTCAAGTTACCCCCACATACCTCTTGATCGTTACTTGTGAGTTCCCCCCCTTCTCTCCTCAGCCTTATCACCTGGTCCTTGACTGCTGTCTTCCTTTTGATGTGACTGTACATCAGTTTCGGGGCAGACTTAACTTTCGATGCTAGTCGTTTTTGTACTGTTTCTGGGCCCCCCTCTGTACTTGTCATACTGTTTCTAGCTCTTCTACTAATCTCTTTGTTTACTTGGGCTTTTCCTTCTGACCTTTTCCATTCTCTGACACTCTAGTCTTTGCCTCCCCGCACCTTTTGGGGAAACCAGGGGGCCCACTGTCCTTCCCCCTTTAATTTTTTTTCGGGGATAAACGTTCCTCTGCCTCCGACTTTGCCCCTACGTATTCCATCATTTCATTTATTGTCTGTCCTTCCATTTCCCTTTCCCCCTGAACCTCCCGCAGGAAATTTCATGCCCGTGTAGTTTCCCTTTTTAAAATCTGGTTTGTCTCTTTCGGTACGTTTTCCCTCCACCTGTAGCTCTACAATGTACTCAAAACTCAGCACCATATGGGCACTGGCTCCCAGGGGGGCCCCCGTGTGTTATGTCTTCAATATCTGAGCTGTTCAGGGTGAATACAAGGTCCCGTCTTGCTGGTTCGTTTTTTCTCACTTGGTCGGGCCCTGTGTGTTGGGGGTGAGATTTGTTTTGATGGTGGGATGTGATCGGGGGGAGGATGCGGGTTTGGGGGGGTGGGATGTGTACTTGTACTCACCTAGTTGTGGTTGCAGGGGTCGAGCATAGCCCGGCCCCGGTGGTGGGGTGTGGGCTGGTGGTATGTGGGGCTGGTGGGGTTTGTTTTGTCATGATGTGTATTGATGGATGTGTATTGATTTGTGATGTGCATTGATGTGATGTATACTGATATTGTTATTTCATTGATGTGATGTGTATTGATGGATGATATTGATGTGACGTGTATTAATGTGATGTGTATTGATGTGATTTTTATTGATGTGATGTGCATTAGGGAAAGTATGTTTATTGTTGGATACTTATGGTGTCGTGGATGCTGATGATGAGATGCCTGTTGACGGCAGGATGTTTTGATGCAGGAAGTGTGATGGCAGGTGTGTTGATGGCAGGAGTGTTGATGGCAGGATGTGTGGACGGATGTGTTGAACAGGATTTTGTTGATGGCAGGATTTTGTTGATGGCAAAGTGTGTGGATGGCAGGATGTGTTGATGGCAGGTGTGGTGGAGGATGTGTTTATGGCAGGATGTTTGGATGGCAGGATGTGTGATGGGGAAGTGTGTTGATGGCAGGGGTTTTGTGGATGGCAGGGTGTTAGTTTCCATTTTGTCCAGGGAATGTCGATTTGACACTAGGCCTGTTGTATTTTTGTGTGTGTGTGTGTAAGGAAACATTGAAATTTTTTGCCCCGGGGAAAGAACCGGCCCTCCGTGGGGAAGCAAGGCTTTACCCTAGGCAGGATGTGTATGGATGGCAGGATGTGTTGATGGCAGGATTTTGGGAATGGCAGGATGTGATGGCAGGATTTTTGATGGCAGGAAGTATGTTGATGGGAGGATATATAGTGATTCGGATTTATTTACATTTTGCGTTGTTTGAAACTTAAATTTCCGGCTCTATATTAGAGCCTTCAAGATTTCAGCTTATATAAATATTTTCCCATGTGAGAAGATTTCTTTTCATGGCATCTAAGAAATACTGCTGAGAAATTTTATCATGTCACTACACAAATTTACCAGAATGTTTTATAGTAGTATATGAACATTATCCAATATCTAAAATCATGTTATTGGAAGACTATTTCAAACACAAAGAACAAAATAACAGGGATTTTTTCATGCCGGTATTCGGGTAATACTGCTAGAATATTATATAAAAAGTATATAACATCATCCTAATAGAAAACTCTGTCGGGGGGGTATCTCAACATGACGCCAGTAGAAGACTATCATGCCAGTACAAAAATCATGCTAGTAGAAGACCTCATCCTACCAAGAACTAAATATAATGCCAGCAGAGATTTTCCTTTTTCGGTATTGGAATTTTGTATCATGCCAGTATGTGAGAATCTTGCTGGTTAACACTATCATGCCAGTATGTGAGAATCTTGCTGGTATAACACTATCATGCTAGTATGTGAGAATCTTGCTGGTGTAACACTATCATGCCAGTATCTGATCAAAATGGCAGGATAAGAATGTATCATGATAACATCTGAACATCATACCAACAGAAGATATCCTGCCAGTATTTGAATATCAAGGTGGTAGTAGAACACTGTTATATTGCTAGACGGACATCATGCCAGTAAAAGAAAGTATCGTGATAGCACATGAACACCATGCTAACACAAGACATTACCATTCCAGTATTTAAGAATGTTAGTATCTGATCATCATGCTGTTAAAATAATGTATCATGTCTGAATCTGATCATGCTAATAAATGACAGTTATACTAGATATCTGACCATCATGATTACAATTTAAAGACAACATCAGACTATCAACTTACGAGTAACAATATATGTACTTGTCTATTTAAAGACAACATCAGACTATCAACTTACAGTAACAATATATGTACTTGTCTTCAACAGAGGTTTCTTGGTGACGTTTAAGTTGTCTCCGAACCTGAGGCGACCCTCACAAGGAGGCCAAGGAGCTGATGAATACAGGATGAAGGAGATCGAGGTGGCTAAGATGGACAGAATCATCGCTACAAGCAGATCTTGAGAAGATCCGAGGGAAGATTTAATAGGTTATCCACACACACAAAATTATAACTCAGCCAGTCAGGGGCTCTTCTATTCATCCATCAATAACTTCTAAGTAAATACATTTCACTATAAAATATGCTAGGCAGAATTATTTCTAATTTGTAAAATAATTAAGGAAAATTTGCCAAAGATTATGGTCTTTTATGTTGATTTCCAGATGATGGAATATTTATAATACAGTATAAAGCTTTCAGTATCTTGTGTTAAAATTCATTTTGAATGTAACAAGCAACCTGTGGGGGGCTTTAGGCCACTCAACATTTGTGGGGCCCCTGGACAAGCAACTTTTAAGGGACCCAGGACAAGCAACCTGTGGGGCCCCTCTTCAAGGGGGGCAAGAAGAGGCATTTGGTCTGAAGAATTGGGCACTTGATCTTCTTCCAACCGAACCTAATTTCTTCCCAAACGCCCTTCCTATCCTATCTTTCCCCTCCCTCCATTCCCTTTCCTGTCCTTTCCCCATCCCTCCCTCTCCTTCCATTCCTGCTTTTGGTCTTTGAGATCTTCCTCTGAAATTCTAGCTCCTTGGAAGGGGAAAAGGGGGTTGATATCCATCCCAATCCGTTGAGGTCCTTGGTGGTGGAGTTGTTTGTCATGGAATCTGGATCATCTTGGGATGCCCATTATTCCTCCGAGTTTCAGGGGTGGCTCAGGGTGTCGTTCAGGTGATGGGTGTATCTCTGGAGGCTGCTTGTTGGTTCTGGGGTGGTGGCTGATGGACGTATGCCTTGTGGCGGATTATCCAACCACCCTCTCTTTTGTCTGCCGGGGTGGCTCGTCGAATGTGAAGTTGCTATCCTGGTTACTGAAATGAAGGGTAGGGTATGGTTTTGGGTTCCACATAGCATCTGCACTGCTGGCTGCACTGGGGGCCCCTCTTGGCTGCGCTGGGGGATATACAATCCCTTTCATTCCTCCGGGGAGCTATTCCTCCATATTTTAAGAGCCCTCCCTCACCATTTTTTTCCTTTTTTTTTTAATTAAAGGGGGAAACTAATCATGGAGCCCCATAACCATGACTTACCTCTGGGACCCTTTCCTGCAGCACCCCTACAGACCTTTGGGTAACGATCCTCCTCTGGTACCGCGGTTCAAACCGCCCCTTTAGAGATTTCTGATCTCCATGCAGCTTTGACTACGATACCGACCTTCTACTTGACTTTCTTCCGACCACAGTATCAGCAAGACACTCCTGTGCCATGTTGGGCAGAACATTTCCTTCCACATTCTTAAGAGTGGCATACCTGTTGTCACAGTTCAAAATGCAGAGCAGACACAGGCTCACTTCATGATGTTGTTGACAACACTGGTTACAATTCACAGCACACTTCCATAATTCTTGCTGTGGTTCTTCCACATACGATCGTACAACGCGACTTTTTCGTGTAATGACATTCTGGGGCAATCTGAGCTCCAGAATCTCAATCAAGTTGACACTTACATATATGTAAATAAAGTTAGTGTTTGTAAATATTTGTAGTGCATTATATAAAAATGAGTTCCAGGTGAAGTTGGTAGATTTGAATTGTATTGTCTGTATACAAAAATAGTCCCGTTATTCTTATAATGGATTTAAATTTATTTATTTCAGTAATTTTTATGTGGAATTAGGATGCAAATATAGTCAATAAAGCTTGAACTAAATATTGTTCATTTTGTGTTGAGTTTTTTGGAGAGGAAGCCAGGTATTGATACACTGATTGAAGAACATAACTACGCCTGTCAATAATAACTGAGTCTCCTTCCCCTCATAAAAATGGCTGATGACAAACTGGTGGTACATTGAATCAGAACTAACTAGCACTCTACAAACACTATCACAGAAAAGAGGTCGCTGTCGACTCTATGAATAATAAAAAATCATCTCCATCGCCCAGAACATGATTTAAGGGAATATAATTTTCAATGTAATTGTCATGACTGCCCTCAATATTTTGAAAGGTGGTAGTGTAGAACTGAACCCATCATCCAGACAAGTGAGCTTCCACTAGCCAACTGTCTGTCTGTCTATATGTCTGTCTGTTTGTGTAAGTGTAAGTATAAGAATGACTGAAAAAATTAAACCTTCTTGATAACGAAAAATTTAAAAAATAATGGTTTGTCCTCCGTAAATTAAGTGTAAAGTTTCATTTTTACACTTAATGTATATCTGAATGTGAATAATTCTAACTACACCTCAGCGTTGTATCACCCTGCTGGTTTAGGGCTTATTTTTGATTATAATAATAATAATAACTACATCTGGATCTGTCATTGTTTATAAACAATCTTTCCTTGACTGTCCCCTGATCCTCCAGCTTAGGAAACCTGGAGTAAAGCCAAGAGGGGAAAATTTTTCCAATGTACCTTATATAATAATCTTAAAATAATAATTTGTAACATATTATGTCATAAAATATACTTATTGGTAAAAAGAATGAAAAGATGGGGGGGTAGGGGGAAAAAGGAATATTCAATTGGTTTCAGGAAGAAATCCAAATATTCTTCCTGAAGACTTTTTTTCCACTTCTATAAGAAATTATATTGTAGTTCAGACTATTTCTTTAGGTCATTACTTCGTGGCATTATTAAAGAGGTGCGTGTTATTTGTGACGCTTCATTAAGGTCATATAACCTGTTGGTGTTCATCACGAGTCAGTGTACGTACACTGATAGTTACACCCCTTGTATAAATCTTTGTTTACTTTGCAGACAGACCCGCTGAGACATGTTACTATAAGACTGTGTTGTAAATATCAACAATTTAACATCAGTCTTGACTCTTGATAATATATTAGTATAATAATAAGTTTTCTTATGATAATCTAGAATAAAGATGAAAAGAGAAAATAAATATTATGTATGATTGTTAGTATTGTACATCTGATGAATACAAATAAAACTGACTGTAGCAAAGGAATAAATTATGTTAATAAAGTTATGTATATGTTTTAATGTTTTTTAACTTTACCTGAGTAATTTTATGTTAACAGTTTTCGAAGATCAGTAATGTAGAAAATAAAAACACTCATTGAAACTTTGTTATCACAAAAAAAATTAAAGTGAAATGAATATATTTAAAGCATTAATGAAAGTTTACATTTTCTCTATACACATTATGCAAAACTCTGGCTACAGTCAATGTAAATGAATATTTCTGCATTTCTTGATATATGACATGTATTGCAGTGAATAACAGATCCAGCGAAAAGTGGAAAATGTCAGGAAAATTCTGAGAGTGAGACGGGCGAAAGGAATTAAAGGAGCTTATCAAGTCAATACCAATGCACAGTGACACGTACATTCATTGTTTTCTTACCATACTTCCTCTGTTAAGAAAATGTGTTCTTATTTCTCTTTTTCTCTGTGACCTCAGAAATTTCCACATTTTGTTCCACTCTTTATATATGGTTCTTCCCTGGCTACCCTTCCAATTTCATAAACTGCCTTCTCACATGCCAAAAATTTTCTTTTCTCCCAAGCTCTCCTCTCCCCATCTATCGCTTTTCCCATATTTCCAGTTTCCCAAATCTTAACTCTGTTCTTTAGACATCAAACTTTCTTTTCGTCAAACTAATACTCATCGTAGTAATCTAGTTCGTATCTCTCCTCCTGTCACTGATGATTCTGGAATCTGCTTCATTTCCTGTTAGTCTTATGCATTACTTTGAGAAGCTGGCTGCTCTCTTCTGACAGACTTAAAGAACACAAAAAAAGTGTTAGACTTGTCGACACTAAAAATGCTTTTTTCTGTCTGTTAGAGATCACAGTCATCTTATTAACTGTTCCTTTGCCAAAACTGTCTACAGTTCTAGCCATCACAGACACCGTGTTGTTGAAGCTTCCCTTATACACAACTTTCTTAACATGAATCTTAGTCGTGGCTTTGTTCTGAAAATGCCTTCCTTTCTTCATTTTGCCCATTCCCCTCGTAACCTGACCTAATATTTATCTCCTTACGTCTTCTCCTTTCCTATATTTCCACTGTATTTTCTGTCTTCTGCCTAGGTGTGCTCTGTCTTATGGGGATTTTGTTCCACAAGGTATGTGTCCTTTCCGTGGGCCATTAACCCTTATGCGATGCTCCTCTTGTTCCTATAGACCACCTCCACTAACACTAGTACTACTATCATTATTTCTTAATAATAATATCTTTATTTCTACAAGTACATGTACAAGGTATACGGGCCATAGCTGACATAAATGACATACTACTAAAAGAAAGCCGCTTGTTATGCTGAGCATTTCGGGCAAATTAGGTCAGTTTTTCCCAGGATGCGACCCACACCAGCCCAACTAAAACCCAGGTACCCATTTCACTGATAGGTGAACAGGGACAGCTATCGTCCTATGAAAACACGTCCCAAATTTTTCAGCAGTACCGGAGGATTGATCCTGGGACCTCAGTGTGCGAGTTAGTGCGCTGGCGATCTAGCTAACACTCTACTCTCTGCCCACTACTTTCCTGACCCAGGCGACACAGCTTTTCTCTGTGTGCCCCCCGGCTACACTTCCCGGACATTTACATGTGGTGGCCCCACGTCACATTCCCCCATAACATGTGTGTAAACATATCCAAATAACATATGTGTAAAAATATCCACATAACATGTGTGCAAACAAGCTTCACTGTCTCAAACACACAAAGATGAATACCCTTGAAACAAGGATATATGATTAACAGTTAAAACTGTTTCTCCCATTGTTCCCGTGACCAAAATCGGGGTGTTGACGGCTCCCGGGGAGATGGCCGAAGGAATTTTGTTTACAGACATTCACCGACTGACATTTGGGGGAACGGACATTTGACCGACGGACATTTCACCGAACCGACGAAATGGATTTATTACCTAACCTAACCTAATTTTCCTTTGGTGAAATGTATTTTTTGGCCAAATGTCCATCGATAAAACCCCGGCCAAGTGTCCGTCGGTCATCTGTCCAGCCACGGTGTTGACAGTGAGAGGGAGCAAGTGTTGTGTGTTGGCAGTGGGGGGTGCAAGTGGTTTGGGTTTGGGAGTGGGAGGGTGCAAGTGTTGTGTGTTTTTAGAGGGAGGGTGCAAGTGTTGTGTGTTGGCAGGGGGGGTGGGTTGTGTGTTGGCAGGGGAAAAGTGTTGTGTTGACAGTGGGAGGGTAAGTGTTGTGTTGGCAGTGGGAGGGGGGCAAGTGTTTTTTGTTTTCAGTT
>WNWK01022228.1:0-32879 GCA_009830355.1 Cherax destructor
CCATGCCTGCAGATACCAAGTGCATAATATTCACATAGGCCTGGTTTCCTTTGCCCTGGTTTGTGACTGTGTTCCCCATTGGTGGGTGTGTTCCTGTCTCATGTCTGTCTTCGTTACTATTGCTAACAATGGAGCCTTCAACTGTTTCCGGTAATTTATCTTCAGTATTTCCCTGGGCATCCCCTTGTTTACTATCTACCGTGTTATTGCTAGTTTGTAACACTGTTTTGTGTGTGTCCTTATCTACACCTGTTTCCCCATCATTTATTTCACTAGAGCTACTGTCCCTCTTCAGGTCACCATCATTTATTTCAACATCTGTACCAGGGGCGGTAGCACCATCTGGCCCTGATTTTTTACTTTCCCAACTGTTATAGAAAGCTGTCATGTTTTTTATGAAGTCCGATTTGGTGTTGTCATCTTATAATATCGATGTGATTTTATTCCACAGTTCGGTCTCATTTGGACATACCCAAAAACACTTCCCATGTTTAATATCTCGGGTGGTAAAGTCTTGAATGTCTACACAAGGGGCGTGGCAGCATTTACCACAAAAGATGCATGTAATCCATGCAGAGGAACGTTTGCTTGTTAGGTTGCATATTACACAGGGTTTCATGATTGATTTGTTGGTTGCTTTACTGTATATTCTACTAATAGGTTCCCTGAAGTGGTGATCCGTCTATTTGTATCGTATCTATTTTATTTGCATGTGTAAGTGTTGGACAATCTTACCTCGTAAAAGTTATTCTTACTGTTATTGTTTGGGTGTTTGATAAGGTCCCCGAAAACTCCGTCCGCTTATTGAATCCGGACTCGGATACCAGTTTTGAATCCAGACAATGGTTCCCTTATTTCTTGGATCTTACGAGATCCAGTGTCACTTATTTAATGAATCCTGTAGGGGTTGTCTGGGTTACGCGAGACAGATCACTGGAAGATGATTAAACAGAGTAATAATGATCGGTATGGTACAAAAGTATAACTTGTGTGTTGGAGATAAAAACCGGTCCTTCTGGCAGCTCCTACTGTACGGCGGCCGTACCTCTGGCACCCTGGTTTAACTCTGGCACCCTGTTTACTTCTGGCACCCTGGTAAAACCTTATGGTTCACTCTACTGGGTTTAGATTTTTTTTTTCCTACACCACAACACAGCTGGTTTTTTCTATGATGACTGGAAGATATACGGACTTATGTTGGTGAAATCGTTCACTGACAACTCACAACTCGACACTGTTTATCGTATTTTTCAGCTGGACAGATTACGTATTTCCTCAGGATTGTGCCCCTTTTCGTATTTCATAGATTTTTATATAATGTAATGATATACAGGAAAATAATAATTATAATAATAGGAAGAATAATAATAAAATAAAATTAAGCGCTAAACCTGAAAAGATGGATATACAAGACCATAATAGATTCATTCTACTCTCAAATGAGAGGTTCTGGGCAACTAGGCAACAGCAGTATGATTCTTCTCATGTTCTAGTCGGAAGTAAAGGTATCAGTGATACATTCAACATTCAGACTTTTGGCTCCCTTTCCAATTGATAAATATTACTGCGATATAGCTTGTTTTGCTGTCACTACTGCTGTTCCTCAAGCAAGTTTTAGTCAGTCACAAGCAGGAAAAACTACGTTCACAGGCTACAGAATTAACTGTCAAAGTTACACTGATGCACACAAGCTTATGCTGATCTACTGTGTGAGCACCGGAGTAAATTCAAGTGGAATTGTGGCAGTATAACCCTGTTCTTTTTTTATCTCTCTCTCGAGACATCGCACTTGATAAGCTCAACACTTAAATTTTCCTCTTTGACAGTATAGTTAAATGTCATCTCCAGAATACAAAATTTCTCTAGAAATTAATCATCTTGAGGATTGTAGATAAATGGTTCAAAGAACCGACAAGTTGATAAATTAGACACATTTATCTACATTCCTGTCAGACACAGCAACATCTTGGGATCTTAATACAGGGAATTCTTCACTTGCCTAACCAAATGTGATACCTCCTACGACTGCTTCACCTCACCTGCCTACAGTATAAAAGGCACTTCTTCGCACATATGCTGTGTTCTTTTCAAAATTGATGGACTGATTACGACTGCCACTGTGTGGCGAAACGTTTATCATCTTGAGGATTCATTGATGTCGAACCTTGTATTATGTTGCATGAGCTGTTTGAAAATCACCTCATGTCAGGAAAGCAAGCAGGTGAGCAGAATTCATGAGATGTAGTCATTGTCTGACAATATCCAAGTTGAGAATCAACACTGAGCTCCTGTAAATGACGTGACTGAGCGTTGTCACGCTTCTTGTTGCACAACAATGGCAGCTGCTTCAGACAATTGAACTGCATCTTGCCAGAGACCTACCATGAATTTTAACAGCGTTTTCCTGAAGTTCAGACAATACTGACTTAACAAGAGTCATAGCAGAAGCCAGCTGGAGGTGAGGGGACTGAGGTGGTCAGAAAATGACTTAATGATTTGCAGTAGTCTCCATCACTTTTACGAGTGATCATGTGTGCCTCCCATGAGTGAATCATGACGTGTCGATTGCGTTAGTCTCCTGGTATTGATTGCATGCGGAACACCGTCTGGCCTTGAAAATCTCCCTGTTCCCCACCAATACTTGGAGAAGGTCGCTTGCATCAACCTCCCTTTGTTGTTGTTATTATACCTTTGATGTACCTTCGATGAGTTTCGAGAGTTTTTCTACTTCCGGAGCCCAGTCTTGTGCCAGGTTCGTCTGATACTTGCCTGGTCTACCAGGCTGTTGCTGCTGGTGGCCCGCTGACCCACATTGTTGTATTCGTCAAGGAAATTCGCTTGACAAGGGTCTTAGTCTTACGCTTATCCGTTCTTTTGGGAATAGGGAAAATACATAGTAAGAATGTGTGGAATGTGGTATCTAACCTATTTGGTTGTCTTCGGACCTATTGGCTAGCCACGGCTGGACACAGTGTTTTAATTAATTACTGTAGTTCGGTTTGAGTGGACATACATTTACCTTTGATGAGTTTCGAGAGTTTCTCTACACCGGTTGCCTGGTCTTAGGCCAGGCTCGTCTGGTGCTTTCCTGGTCTACCAGGCTAAGGGTGGCCCGCTGGCCCACATGTCAATCACAGTCTGGTTGGTCTAGCACTTGGTGGAGGTGCTTCCCCAGTTTCCTCTTGAAGACTTCTGCACTTGTCGCAGCAGTTTCTGATATATTCTGGTAAAACGTTGAATATCTGGGGTCAGGGACAGTGACTGTGTAAGCCACATCTTGATTGGACAGTAACTGCGTCAACTTCGCGATGATTGGACAATGACTTCACCCGGATTAGACAGTGATCGAGTCAGTTTCACTCTAACTGGACGGTGAGTGAGTGCTTCACACTCACCAGGGAGAGTTAATGACTTTATGACTGACGAAATCGTAATAACACGATTGTAAACAAACCAGGGTACGGGTGGGATTTAACCCCCCTTCCCCACTGGCCTGGAATTTAACGATTCAGTCGCCATGGGTTCAACCCTAACTCGTTCCCTGGTTTGATAATAACTTTAGCTTCATCTTAGAGACCGGACTGTAGTTCATCTCAGTCTGAGCAGTGTGCCAGTGTTGCTTGTAGTGTTCCTTTATTATTGACGAGGGAAAGAAGAAGAAGAAGAAGAAGAAGAAGAAGAGAAGAAGAAGAAGAAGAAGAAGAAGAAAGAGAAAGAGAATAAGAAAAAGAATCATGATGAGAATAAGAATAAGAAAAGAAAAGAGAAGCAGAAGAAAAAGAATAAGAGAACGAGTAAAAAATAAGAATAAGAAAAGGAATAAGAAAAAGAATATGAAAAAGAATGATAAAAGAAGAAAAAGAAGATTATTCACATTACTAAGTTATGAAGGGTTAGTAACCCAGGCTAACCCAGTGTGGCTAATTTCCACTGTCATGCTCAGGGGCCCAGAATGTGATCCACACTAGCCTAGCAACTCCTAGAAACCTACTAGCAGCCGTAGTCAAGGAGCTAGGAAACGACTGTTTAAGCTGACAGGTGGATAATCAGACAATATTCTGAAGGGAAACCTTTATTAAACACACAGAAACACAGCTAATAAGGCACCTATGTAGCTCCAGATTTTTTTTTAAGGGGGCCTTGGGGCTCACTGGTTTAATGGGGGGGGGGGTCGCTGGTTGAATGGGGGGTCGCTGGTCGAATGAGGAAGCTAGGGAGAACTCGTGTGTTTGCAAAGCACACTGTTTTAACTGACATTGTATATTACAATTCAATTAAAATAGCAATGTTTTCCAAAGATACGTTTTATTCACACTTTTTAAGAGTGAGAAAACAAAGGCCCATACCAAAGAATATGAACAATAATTACATGAAACTGCATGTAATTATTATCTTAAGTGAAGAGAAGGAGCAGGAGTTAGGCTCTTGATCAAACTAACTGGAGCTGTTATTCCTTTCCTCGGATCAAAGCTATCTCCCAATCCTCAGACACTGTATGACTATTTACGGGATTTGAGTTTCCTAATAAAATATATTTTCGGGGAAGCGCTCAAACTGCATGGGTCATACGGTGTATTATATATATATATATATATATATATATATATATATATATATATATATATATATATATATATACATATATATAAGCAAATATCGCAAACCAAACGATACAAGATGCAAAACAACCACGGGGAGTAGAATGACTAGCGGTCCTCTGGGAACGTTATTTGTTAGAATTCCTCTTTTCTGCAATTTTGCAAGCTCCTGATGATGTGTTGATTGCAACACGAAAGGCCTAGAGCTATCATTCTACTCCCTCCGTGGTTGTTTTGCTATATATATATATATATATATATATATATATATATATATATATATATATATATATATATATATATATATATATATATATATATATATATATATATATATATATATACACACACACAATGTGTGTGTGTGTAGGTACAACCCTCTTGTGTATACACTTGCAGATACGCATATGAGTTTACGCACAGAAATGCACACCTCTCAGAGTAGTGTACATAAGCCCTTATCTACAGCGTAGTGAGATAATCATGTAGGGGTTAACCTTTCCCTCAAAGCTACTCTAGGAAGAGAACCACAGGAAATGTCAGCTGGCAGTGAGGTCATTTAGAGGAGACATGATGAAACGACGGGAGTCAAAGCAAAAATACAAACATGATCTGACTTTCATGTTTCTTGGTACAATAGGACAGACACACTTGGCTTCCTGTCTTCTATGGGAAATGTTTGTGTGTGTGTACATTGATCTCGCGTCTCGATTCTTCGTAACCTTGTCGACCGGAAATAACTAGAACAATAGCTGGAGCAACAAGCACCATTAGTACATTGCTGCTATTACCCCAACAACTACCACCATTACCACAATTAGCCCTTCGGAAGAGCTCTCAGAGTGAAAACAAATATTTAAACCTTTTATCTTCTACCCCAATTTGAAATTATCAATTTATATATATATATATATATATATATATATGAGGGGAAGTTTTTCTGAGTATAGTAACGTGGGTGGCACCTACGAGGGTCCTCTCTCTCTCTCTCTTATATATATATATATATATATATATATATATATATATATATATATATATATATATATATATATATATATATATATATAGAGAGAGAGAGAGACTCGTAGGTGCCACCCACCTCAGAAAACTTCCCTCATTTTCTCCTGTTGGTGCCATTGTCTTGTGGTCTGGTGCTTGAGCTCTCGCCTCACACACGGAGGGCCCGGGTTCGATTCCCGGCGGGTGAAAACATTTCGACGTGTTTCCTTACACCTGTTGTCATGTTCACCTAGCAGCAAGTAGGTACTTGGGTTGTTAGTCGACTGGTGTGGGTCACATCCTGGGGGACAAGATTAAGGACCCCAATGGAAATAAGACAGACAGTCCTCGATGACGTACTGACTTTCTTGGGTTATCCTGGGTGGCTAACCTCCGGGGTTAAAAATCCGAAGAAAAAAATCGAAGAAATCTTACTATATATATATATATATATATATATATATATATATATATATATATATATATATATATATATATATATATATATATATATATATATATATGCACAACGAACATAGTGTGTTCCCTCGTGTGGTTTAGTTAGTTTAATATCTTTACTATGCATCCCATACCCATCCTGTGGGTGGTAGTCAAAAGATTACAGAGGTACATAATGGGTCCAGGGACTGGGCCCCAAAGTTTTGACAGCTGAACAAGGTACAAAGGTAATGAATCATGTAAGTAAATTTATTTACTTACGTTTATACATAGTTACAATCATGAACAAATTATAAAGTAATGAGCAATTCACTAGTCTACACCCGGTCACAACTGCAATGAGGTATTGGTGCAGAGATTAATTGTTGGATCACACACACAGGGGGCAGCACCATCTTCATTCAGCCAAGAAAGTCGCTGTCAAGGCCAGGCTTGACGACGAGCTACCTATGATATACCTGTGACCTGTTTCAGGGATTGGTCTACCCTGGTAACACGTCCCTAAGGTCAATCTTGTTGATTTTCTGTTCATCCAAGCTTTTTGATGTTAGCTGCCCGCTGGCCCAAATAGCCATCACAGCCAGGCTGATCTGGCACTTGGCGGAGGTCACTGATACAGCTCCTTTTCAACGCTTTGTTCACTTACTCTGTGGGAATGTATGGTAGGAACTCTCAGCCTCAATCCCTTCAAGTGTGACCTTGATGCTGGTGAAGGGCTCTTGATTCAAGCAACTGAAGCTACTAAATCAAACCTGATTACCTCCCATTTCCCAGATGCTCGTATGATCCATGCGTATTTAGAGCTTTCCCGTGAAAATTACGGTAATTATTAACCTATATACCGAAAAAAAAAATTACCAGAGAATCTGACCGACAACCGAAAGAACCCGGGTACGATACCCAGGCAGGACGAGACGTGAGAGCAAGTCTCGTTACAAATGACGGTGTTCACCTAGAGGTAAACACGAACCTAGGAGCTAGGCGGATATTGTGGGTGGCATGCTAGGGAAGGACACAATGTAGGAGCTAGGCGGATATTGTGAGTGGCATGCTAGGGAAGGACACAATGTAGGAGCTAGGCGGATATTGTGGGTGGTATGCTAGGGAAGGACACAATGGAAATAAGTCAAACTACTCTGCTATGATGGGTCATCCTTGGCCATCATCCTTCCTGGGGTACAATCCCTGAGGATGTTTTCTTTACATCCTTAATTCTGCAAAATACTTTAGAGATAAAGAAAGAAGAGTACTGGAGGGACTTGTGAAGAGTGTGTACTGGAGGGACTTGTGAAGAGTGTGTATTGGAGGGACTTGTGAAAAGTGTGTACTGGAGGGACTTGTGAAGAGTGTGTACTGGTGGGACTTGTGAAGAGTGTGTACTGGAGGGACTTGTGAAGAGTGTGTACTGCAGGGACTTGTGAAGAGTGTGTACTGGAGGGACTTGTGAAGAGTGTGTACTGGAGGGACTTTGTGAAGAGTGTGTACTGGAGGGACTTGAGAAGAGTGTGTACTGGAGGGACTTGTGAAGAGTGTGTACTGGAGGGACTTGTGAAAAGTGTATGAGGACTTGTGAGAGTGTGACCTGAGGATTGTGAGAGTGTGTACTGGAGGACTTGTGATGAGTGTTACTGAGGGACCTGTGAAGGTGTGTACTGGAGGGACTTGTGAAAAGTGTGTACTGAGGACTGGGAAATTGTACTGGAGATTATGAGTGTTACTGAGAGACTGTGAAGAGTGTGTACTGGAGGGACTTGTGAAAGTGTGTACTGGAGGGACTTGTGAAAGTGTACTGAGGACTTGTGAAGAGTGTGTACTGGAGGGACTTGTGAAAGTGTGTACTGGAGGGACTTGTGAGAGTGTGTACTGGAGGGACTTGTGAAGAGTGTGTACTGGAGGGACTTGTGAAAAGTGTGTACTGGAGGGACTTGTGAAGAGTGTGTACTGGAGGGACTTGTGAAGAGTGTGTACTGGAGGGACTTGTGAAGAGTGTGTACTGGAGGGACTTGTGAAGAGTGTGTACTGGAGGGACTTGTGAAGAGTGTGTACTGGAAGGGATGTCTGATGAAGAGTGTGTACTGGAGGGACTTGTGAAGAGTGTGTACTGGAGGGACTTGTGAAGAAGTGTGTACTGGAGGGACTTGTGAAGAGTGTGTACTGGAGGGACTTGTGATGAGTGTGTACTGGAGGACTTGTGAAAGTGTGTACTGGATGAAGAGAGGACTTGTGAAGAGTGTGTACTGGAGGACTTGTGAAGAGTGTGTACTGGAGGGACTTGTGAGATGTGTATGAGGACTGTGAAGTGTACTGGAGGACTTGTGAAGAGTGTGTACTGGAGGGACTTGTGAGTGTACTGAGGACTTGTGAGTGGTACTGAGAGGACTCTGTGAAGAGAATGTGTACTGGAGGGACTTGTGAAGAGTGGTACTGAGGACTTGTAAGTGTACTGGAGGACTTGTGAAAGTGTGTACTGAGGACTTGTGAAGAGTGTGTACTGGAGGACTGTGAAGATATTGTAGACTAAGTTTGGGGACTTGTAAAGTGTACTGGAGGACTTGTGAAGAGTGTGTACTGGAGGGACTTGTGAAGAGTGTGTACTGGAGGACTTGTGATAGTGTGTACTGGAGGGACTTTGAAAGTTGTACTGAGGACTTGTGAAAGTGTATGAAGGACTTGTGAAAAGTGTACTGAGGACTTGTGATTTGAGGATGAATGTACTGGAGATTGTGATGACTGGAGGGACTTTGAAGAGTTGTACTGAGGATTGTGATGTGTACTGGAGGATTGTGATGTACTGAGGACTTGTGAAGTGTGTACTGAGGACTTGTGAAATGTGTACTGGAGGGACTTGTGAAGATGTGTACTGGAGGACTTGAAGAGTGTGTACTGGAGGACTTGTGAAAGTGTGACTGGAGGACTTGTGAAGAGTGTGCTGAGGACTTTGAAAGTTGTACTGAGGACTTGTGAAGATGTGTACTGGAGGACTTGAAGTGACTGAGGACTGTGGTGATGAGACTTTGGAGGTGAGACTTGTGAAGAGGTGTACTGGAGGACTTGTGAAAGTGGTACTGGAGGGACTTGTGAAAGTGTGTACTGGAGGACTTGTGAGAGTGTGTACTGGAGGACTTGTGAAGAGTGTACTGAGGGACTTGTGAAGGTGTTACTTGGAGGTACTGTTTTGAAAAGTGTGTACTGGAGGACTTGTGAAGAGTGTGACGGGTGGATGTGATGACTGTAGTTACTGGAGGATGACTTAGGATGAAGAGTGTGTACTGGAGGACTTGTGAATAGAGCTGTGTACTGGAGGACTTGTGAAGAGTGTCTGAGACTTAAGAGTGGACTGAGACTGTGAAGAGTGTGTACTGGAGGCATTGTGAGAGTGTGTACTGAGGACTGTGAAGTTTACTGAGGATTTGTGACTGGAGCTGTATTTCTGGAGGACTTTAAGTGTTACTGGAGGACTGTGAGAGTGTACTGGGGACTGTGAAGTGTTCTGGAGGAGTGAGTGATATGGAGGCTTGAAAGTGTCTGTACTGACGCTAGAGATGTGACTGAGATTCTGAAGAGTGTACTGGAGAGATGTACTGAGACTGTTGAGGTGGAGGTCTGTTGAATGTACTGAGGGGTGTTGCATGACTATGCCTGGAGTGTTGAAGCTGATCTGGAGAGTGAGTTACATTGGAGCTGTTGCTAGCATGCCTGCAGGTCTTATAGCAGCTGGAGTTGACAGTCTGAATTGCAGTTACACGGGCTCATAGTCCTCACTGTCTACTTCCTGCATTAGCTCTTCCTTCATACCCTCGTCCATTCTCTCCTTCATACCCTCCCTCATACTCTCCTTCATACCCTCCCTCATACTCTCCTTCATACCCTCCCTCATACTCTCCTTCATACCCTCCCTCATACTCTCCTTCATACCTCCTCTACTCTCCTACCTCCTCATACCTCTCTCCTCTCCTTCATACCTCCCTCTACTCTCTCATCTCATACTCTCCTTCATACCCTCCCTCATACTCTCCCTTACACCCTCCCCCATGCTCCATCTCTTTAACTTCGCTCCTTCACTCTCTGGTACTTCTCTCACTCATACCCTCCATCGTCGAAGGAGTAGCTCCAATTCTCTGGATCAAGAGCCCTTAACCTGCGTCAAGGCACCTTCCATAAAGTGACCTAGGGTTCAAGGCCCAGCTGGCATGACGTCACAGTCACGTGACACAAACAACAGAAGCCTCAAATATGGATGGATCTCTGCTTAATATCCGCTAAAGAAGCCTTTATCTGGCGTGACATTTGGCTTGTTTGGTGTGATATTCTGCCTGTTTGGATTGATCTTTGGCTTGTTTGGCGAGACATTTGGCTTGATCTTTGGCTTGTTTGGCGAGACATTTGGCTTGTTTGGCATCATGTAAACGGCAGCAAAGTTTGTACGTGTATATTGTAATTTCAGCAATTGGGCTATATTTCCGGTTTGTGCATAAGCTCTATATCCTGTTAGAGTTTTGTACAGGCTATATCTCTCTATATGCCTTTATCCAAGCTCTATATCCTCTTTTTGCCCATATCCAGTTCTATATTTCCTTTTAACCCTATTCCTTGTTAATATCCTTGTATAACTACTTTTAGGTATTCATTGGTAGGCGCTAAACCAATAGGGCTCAATCATCACCTGGGAAAAATGAACAGTAAACAACAACAATCATGTAGGACAATGCATACTGAGAGATGGTAATTCCCAAGTGATAGTAACTCCAGCTCTGATGGAACGACATTTGTAAAACTGCCGTAGCTGATGAATCCTTCGCGAAATGCTTGACGACATCCTGATCGCGGTACTAAATTCAACACTTGATTTAAAATTTCATCCTGTGTGATGGAATATGAGAGGGAACATGGATGGTTTGTGTTGCTCCTGTGTTGCTATCATGTAGAGTTGGGTAACGGAGGCATGAATTAGACGTTTGTGTAACACTTGGGTATCTTTATTGTAGATACCCAAGTGTTGCACAGGTGTTTCATTCATCAACTTGTTGGTTCTATGAACCAGTTATCTACATACAAGTAAATAAATCAGTTTATTTAGGTACAGGTACACATAAGTACAGTTACACAAATTTAATACACTACAATTATTCATAGTAACATGTGTAAACTGCGAGGATAACCCCCAAAAGGTCAGATGAAGTGACTTATTTCTACTGGGGTAATTAGGGGCACTGGGATCCATTGGGATTCATTGGGGTTCATTGGGGTTCACTGGGGTCCTTGGAGAAGCGCCATACTACCCAAGAATAAAATATACATCAACAAAAGCTGTACTTACACCCTGGTGTGCTCGACATCGACATGGTCATCAGAACGCAAACGGTAAGTCTCCTCGGCATAGAGTGCATCTCCTGGCCTCTTCCTGGACTTGTTGGTACTGGAGGCGTTGCTGGGGGTGTTGGTAGCGCCCTCGGCGCTGGCTGCCGCTGCGTGGAGCCTGGGAGATGCAGCATCGAGACCATGGTTAAGAGTGATGCTGCCACCGGAGCCCCAGTTGTTCATGATGGAGAACCGGTGGGAGGTCTGGGGAGGAGAGAAAGATTGTGGTCACTCAGAGGAAAGACGAAACAGCAGTCAAAGTGAGGACAGCAATCAAAGTAAGGACAACAATCAAAGTGAGGACAACAATCAAAGTGGGACAACAATCAAAGTAACGACAACAATCAAAGTAAGGTGAGGAAGTCAGCTTAAGACAGGAATGACAGTAAGGATGGGAACGTAAGTTAGAGCAAGAATCAAATTTTGAACAGGAATCGAAGTGAGGATAGGAAGTAAAGTTGCGACAGGAACAAAATGATAGGAAAATAAGTTAGGACAGGATTCAAAGTTAGCAGAGGAACTAAAGTTATGCATTATGAAGCAAGAGATTTTTTAAATAACTTTACGAGGTAGAGAGATACCAGGTACTGGAGTTTCTTACACACAGGACTGGAGTGTTTTACACACAGGACTGGAGTTTCTTACACATAGGAGTGGAGTTTCTTAAACACAGGACTGGGGTGTGTACCAGATGGTACTGGAGTTTCTTACACAAGACGAGTGTGTACTAGCAGGTATTGGTATTTCCTTACACATTTTAGCCTCCAGAATGCAACCCACAGTAGTGTGCTAACACACATGTACCTACTTCCACGTTAGGTGGACAAAGGGCAGCCAAAATTAAGGAAGCTTACCCTTATGTTTCTCCGGGCTAAGAACTGAGCCCAGCAACGTACGATCGTGAGTCAAATGCTATCACCAGTGAGACGATTGAATCTTATGAGTATTTCAAACTTATTTATCTTTCTTTATGTTTTGGTAATAAATTATTTTATTATTATTATTATTATTAATTCATTATATTTTATAATTATTATTTTTATTATTAAAGAGTACAGGGTAGAGTTGAAGGCATTTGTTAGTTAAAATTCATTGGACTCTCTCACTCACTCACTCACTCACTCTCTCTCTCTCTCTCTCTCTCTCTCTCTCTCTCTCTCTTCCCCATAATACAAATTCATTCGTTCTCCTTCCTTCCTTCGTTTAACGCAAGATTTATGAACTATTTCATGATTATACCTTCACGATCAATTTAAGTTTAAAGAGAGAGAGTAATATCAGTACAGTTCCATCCATCTCACATAGGAGGCTGACAAGGAGCAGAATACATACAGTTCCATCCATCTCTACACCAGGGAGGCTGACAAGGGCCACACAGGTACCACAGTTCCATCCTCTCTACACCAGGGAGGCTGACAAGGGCCACACAGTACCACAGTTCCATCCATCTCTCTACACCAGGGAAGCTGACAAGGGCCACACAGCTACCACAGTTCCATCCATCTCTCTACACCAGGGAGGCTGACAAGGGCCACACAGCTACCACAGTTCCATCCATCTCTACACCAGGGAGGCTGACAAGGGCCACACAGGTACCACAGTTCCATCCATCTCTCTACACAGGGAGGCTGACAAGGGCCACACAGGTACCACAGTTCCATCCATCTCTCTACACCAGGGAGGCTGACAAGGGCCACACAGGTACCACAGTTCCATCCATCTCTCTACACCAGGGAGGCTGACAAGGGCCACACAGGTACCACAGTTCATCCATCTCTCTACACTAGGGAGGCTGACAAGAGCCACACAGCTACCACAGTTCCATCCATCTTCTACACTAGGGAGGCTGACAAGGACCACACAGCTACCACAGTTCCATCCATCTCTCTACACCAGGGAGGCTGACAAGGGCCACACAGGTACCACAGTTCCATCCATCTCTCTACACTAGGGAGGCTGACAAGGGCCACACAGGTACCACAGTTCCATCCATCTCTCTACACTAGGGAGGCTGACAAGGGCCACACAGCTACCACAGTTCCATCCATCTCTCTACACCAGGGAGGCTGACAAGGGCCACACAGGTACCACAGTTACATCCATCTCTCTACACCAGGGAGGCTGACAAGGGCCACACAGCTACCACAGTTCCATCCATCTCTCTACACCAGGGAGGCTGACAAGGGCCACACAGCTACCACAGTTCCATCCATCTCTCTACACTAGGGAGGCTGACAAGGGCCACACAGGTACCACAGTTCCATCCATCTCTCTACACTAGGGAGGCTGACAAGGGCCACACAGCTACCACAGTTCCATCCATCTCTCTACACCAGGGAGGCTGACAAGGGCCACACAGGTACCACAGTTCCATCCATCTCTCTACACCAGGGAGGCTGACAAGGGCTACACAGCTACCACAGTTCCATCCATCTCTCTACACCAGGGAGGCTGACAAGGGCCACACAGCTACCACAGTTCCATCCATCTCTCTACACCAGGGAGGCTTGCAAGGGCCACACAGCTACCACAGTTCCTGGTGTTGACTGACGAGTTACCAGCGAGGTTGAGCAACATCTGGTTGCAAGATTTCATGATCATATTTTCCTATTGTTGCTGCCACCCACTGCACGCACAAGTAAACAAACACTGACTAATATTACTATTATAATCATTATAATTATCATTACTATTATTTTTTTAATTATCATAACTATTATTATAATTATCATTAGTACTATTATTATTATTATAATTATTATTATTACTACTATTATAATTATTATTATTGAAATTGTTGTTACGATTTTTATTACATTATTTTAATTATTATTACTATAAAATTATGATGACAGCGATGATGATAACAGGTATTAAGGCTTCATCCAAGGAAGAGGAGGGTAGCTCCGGTTTCTTTGATCGAGAGCCCTTTACGAGCATCAGGGCAACCTCCCCCCTCCTCCCCTCACCCTTCAAAAGAAGTGACTACAATAGACTCACAACCGAAGGACCCAAGTTCCATCCTGGGGGCGGGTGGAGACGCTGAATGTCTTTCCCTACACATCTGTTATCCCAGGTCACCTAGTAGGAAATAGGTACCAGGACGTTAATACACTATTGTGGTTGATATACCATGAAAGTGGTACACAGTCTGGTCCCGCTTTACAGCAGTTCGTTATACAGTGTTTCGCTTTACAGCGCTTGGCTCTACAGCACTTCACTTTACAGTGTTTCGCTAATGCAGCGACTTTCAATAATACACATTCTTCATTTATTCAGACTTCCTACAATGAATATATTCACCACTCAATACAAGTTAAGGACGAAAATATTTTAAGGTAAGTAATGTGTATCCCGTATATGCATTTTTTGTTAGGCCTAGCTTTATTGCTCACTTAATTTATGATAGTGTAAATATATGCATTTGAAAGTGAATAAAAGGCTATGTTTCACTTTACAGTGATTTTCGCTTTACAGCAGTAGCCTGGAACCTAACCTGCTATATAAGCAGGGCCCTCCTGTACAACAGTAGCCCAGAGCCTAACCTGCTGTATAAGCGGGGCCCTCCTGTACAACAGTAGCCCAGAGCCTAACCTGCTGTATAAGCGGGCCCCTGTGAGGCCAACGTAGCCCAGAGCCTAACCTGCTGTATAAGCGGGGCCCTTCTGTACAACAGTAGCCCAGAGCCTAACCTGCTGTATAAGCGGGCCCTCCTGTACAACAGTAGCCCAGAGCCTAACCTGCTGTATAAGCGGGGCCCTCCTGTACAACAGTAGCCCAGAGCCTAACCTGCTGTATAAGCGGGGCCCTCCTGTACAACAGTAGCCCAGAGCCTAACCTGCTGTATAAGCGGGGCCCTCCTGTACAACAGTAGCCCAGAGCCTAACCTGCTGTATAAGCGGGGCTCTCCTGTACAGCAGTAGCCCGGAATCTAACCTGAGGTAAGGTACTAGCTCTTGGCCAATAGATTTCTCACTGTAATTTACTACAGTATGGTGACTGTCGCCGTATGGTGACTAACACTAACACAGTATGGTGACTAACACTAACACAGTATGATGACTAACACTACCACAGTATGGGGACTAACACTACTACTGAAAGAGGACTTCCCCTACCCCTAAACTCTGCCGTACTCCCTCTCTTTCTGCTGAGTTTGTAAATCGATACTTAGGCGAGTCTCTCTCTCTCTGCTGTCTTTTGTCTGTCTGTCTGTCTGTCTGTCTCTCTCTCTCTCTCTCTCTCTCTCTCTCTCTCTCTCTCTCTCTCTCTCTCTCTCTCTCTCTCTCTCTCTCTCTCTTTGTTCAGTTATCTCCCCCTCCATCTCAAGCCTTCAAGTGCAGTTCTCCAGTCTATGGTTCTTCAAAACCTGAACATTGAATAGTGATGATGCATCACAGAGATAAAGGTAGCTTTCTTAAACACCCACACCCACACCAGCACCCACACCCACACCTACACCAGCACCCACACCCACACCTACCCCAGCATCCACACCCACACCCACACCCAGCACCCACACCCACACCTCACACCAGCACCCACACCAGCACCCACACCACACCTACACCAGCACCCACACCCACACCAGCACCCACACCCACACCTACACCAGCACCCACACCCACACCAGCACCCACACCCACACCTACACCAGCATCCACACCACACCACACCCACACCCACACCTACACCAGCACCCACACCCACACCTACACCAGCACCCACACCCACACAAGCACCTACACCAGCACCCACACCTACACCAGCACCCACACCCACACCCACACCCACACCTACACCAGCACCCACACCCACACCTACACCAGCACCCACACCCACACCACACCAGCACCAACACCTACACCCACACCAGCACCCACACCAGCACCAGCACCCACACCCACACCAACACCCACACCAGCACCCACACCTACACCAGTACCCACACCTACACCAGTACCCACACCTACACCAGCACCCACACCTACACCAGCACCCACACCCGTATCCACACCCACACCAGCTGCCACACCGGCACTCACACCCACACACCTAATTTCCTAAACACACCCACACCATGACACATTGGTATTCTTCTTCTTCTTCTTCTTCTTCTTCTTCTTATTATTATTATTATTATTATTATTATTATTATTATTATTATTATTATTATACTATCGTGGGGAAGTGCTAAGCCCGCAGGGATCATGTATTTCTTAAATAATTTGATCCTAGGAATAGGAAGAGGATTCCTATTTCTTGGATCAAGAGCCCTTCAGCAAGGCATCCCCTTGAAAGGGGGGATACTCACTGATGAGAATGCTCGACTCACAATCGCAAGGACAGGAGTTCGACTCCCTGCTGCCCCAGCTCACCTATCAGTAAAATAGGTACCTGTGTGTTAGCCCACTGTTATGGGTCGCACCCAGGGGGAAATATGTATTAGGAAATTCCAGTATCTGCTGGAATGTCAGTCCCGTGTGTAAGAAAGTCCAGTACGTACCTGCTGGCGGTACTCAGGTGTTGGGTAAATAGTATCCGTATACCTAACGATGTAAATTACAAAAAATGTCTGTGAAGTCAAACATCAGCACAACACTGCCATGTTTCCTGGCATTGGTGTATAAATTTACATAAGTTAATGTAAATAAAATGAGTTTGTGTTTTGCTTACCTTATACGAGTGATTATAATGCGAAATATGTTGGGAAAATACGAAATACGTTGGGAAAACACGAAATATGTTGGGAAAACACGAAATATGTTGGGAAAACACGAAATATGTTGGGAAAACACGAAATATGTTGGGAAAACACGAAATATGTTGGGAAAACACGAAATATGTTGGGAAAACACGAAATATGTTGGGAAAACACGAAATATGTTGGGAAAACACGAAATATGTTGGGAAAACACGAAATATGTTGGAAATATGAAGTTGTATGTTGGGATAAACGCGAAATACGTTAGGAAAATATGAAATATGTTAGTAAAGCATGACATATGTTAGGAAAACGCTAAATATGTTAGTAAAAGGAGAAATATGCTAGGAAGATACGAAATACGTGAGGAAAATAGATCATGGAAAAATATTATATTTATAGATGAATATAAGTAAGACACATGTAGAAGAGTTGGGCATCTATACTGCTGAACCGTTTCGAATTCTCGGCAGGCTTCTTTGGTCATGTATATATTGATGTGGTTCAAATATTGGAGACTGTGTAAGCGGTGGAGAGGTGGATATGAGGTGGTCAGTCCCTCAGCCTTAAAGAAGTAATATTGACAGACTGACAGACTGTCTCGATACTGACAGATATCTCGATATTGACAGACTGACAGACAGACTGATAGATGCTTTGATATTCTAAGGACTCATTTATTGGGCTTAAAGCAATGCACGAAGAACCATAGGCAGACAGACGCACATGATTGCGTCAGTAAGCAGACAGAACATTCACTAGATATGTAGATAACTATTTCAGCTGAGAGTATGTCAGATGTTTGAATGTCAGATGTTTGAATGGCAGATGTTTGAATGGCAGATGTTTAAAGAGCAGACAGTGAGGCCCCATGGGGAATAAACATTACCTTCCCCTCCAGTAGATCCATGATGTTGTACTCCATGATGGCCGCCTGCAGCCTCAGGTCCGGCCTTGGCTATCTTATTACGATCCTTTCTCCTGCACGCCCACGCACGCCCAAATGGCTGCACGCCCAGTCAACGCACTCTTTTTTTTTAATCAACGTTCACTTACACACTTGAAAACAGTTCAGGGTATTCCAAACATCGTTTCCCTTTTCTGTTTACACGGGGAAATGTAAACACATTTCGCTATTATCTGAGCGATAAATTCAATTAGTTTTTAATTAAGTTGCAAAATTATCACATTTTGGGAGAAGACTTGCAACACCCAAAAGAGACTCTTCATAAGCAAGAAATGTGGGAGATATTGAAGGTGATAAGAATGATGAACTAAATATTGCAGCAGCACACTAGGGCAAGTGATAACATGATATCCACGATCACCCCGTCATGATATAGAGGTTTCTTCTAACTTATTCACCTCTGTCAGGTCTGGAGCCTGGGCCACGGGGCGTTGACCCCCGGAAACATCCTTCAGGTATCGTGTGTTTACCTGGTCTGAGTTACAAAGAGGTAGCATTCTCATGTTTATCTAATTGCTTGTACTTTTTTGCTAATTTTCTGTTAAATAACTCAAATTTAGGAAAATTAACATTATTGTATACACATGGAAAATTCTCGAGGGATTAGTACCAAACTTGCACATGGAAATCACTCCCTACGAAAGCAAAAGACTCGGCAGGCGATGTAACATCCCCAATGAAGAGCAGGGGTGCCACTAACACGTTGAGGGACAACACAATAAGTGTCAGGGGCCCAAGATTGTTTAACTGCCTCCCAGCATACATAAGGGGGATTACCAACAAACCCCTGGCTGTCTTCAAGCAGGCACTGGACAGGCACCTAAAGTCGGTACCTGACCAGCCAGGCTGTGGTTCGTACGTTGGACTGCGTGCGGCCAGCAGTAACAGCCTGGTTGATCAGGCTCTGGTCCAACATGAAGCCTGGTCACACACCGGGCCGCGGGGGCGTTGACCCCTGGAATTCTCTCCAGGTAAACTCCAGGTCTCCAGGTAAACATAACATTAAACTAACATAATCTGTATAAGCAGTGGCCGAGGAAATCAGTGAGGATGCGTAGATCGTACAGAAACACACGCACTGAGGTACGTTGTAAACTAGACGACATTGTTATGTACACGGACTAATAGGTTAGGTAGGGTTTGTCAGGAAACAGGACAAGTGTTTCCTGACGCGGGTCTTAGTCATATGATTTTGAGACCTTCCACTGGCTTACCCCTCCATCCCTTTAAAAAATATGGATATAATTATAACAGTGGGTTTTATTAAGTTACAAACTGCTTGTAACTTGAGCGAAACGTTGTTTCTTTTTCCAAGTATAGAAGTTCCAAAACTCTTCAACATTCTTCCTTCAGATATTCCGTACGAGGGATAACTAAAATAAAGAAGAAAAAGGCACAATACCGTGACTCGAACGATACACAAATAACTCACACATAGAAAGAAGTCTTGTGACGACATTTCGGCCCGACTTGTGACTTATAATGATGCAAGTCAGACCGAAACGTCGTCATAAAACCTCTCTCTACGAGCGGGTTATTTGTTGATTACTAAAATACTCTTAAATTGTCTCCCAGAGAGACCTTGACACATTCCCTCAAAACATGCCTGATCAGCTGGCCTGTGGTACATAAAGCAAGCTGCAAACACTAACAGTGGGGATGATCAGACCGTCAGTCACGGGGCTTAGCCATATTGAGGTCACGAATCTTTCTATTTTAGAAGTCTGGTGATATTTTGTTGTTTCCGGTCAGTCTGGTGCGCATGCTCCTGTTTTTTGTCTTCTTGATGGCTTTTTTTTCTTTAGATCGTGTTTTTGTTCAATCCCATTATCGTATTTTGTCTGTGTTTGTTTGCTTCGAGTTTTATAGTGTGTGTGTGTTTGTTTTACATTACATTATTGCGTGATAAATGATATTGTTTTCCTGTGTCTGTTTGCACTGAGGTTCCTAGTAATTAGTGGTCGATGATTTTGTTGTATTATGTCGTCTTGTATATAGTGATCGATGATTTTGTTGTATTGTGTCGTCTTGTATATAGTGATCGATGATTTTGTTGTATTGTGTCGTCTTGTATATAGTGATCAATGATTTTGTTGTATTGTGTCGTCTTGTATATAGTGATCAATGATTTTGTTGTATTGTGTCGTCTTGTATATAGTGATCAATGATTTTGTTGTATTGTGTCGTCTTGTATATAGTGATCAATGATTTTGTTGTATTGTGTCGTCTTGTATATAGTGATCAATGATTTTGTTGTATTGTGTCGTCTTGTATATAGTGGTCGATGATTTTGTTTACTGCTGGTCTTTTTTTGGCTCGTTCGTGTGCTTATTTTCCAGTACCGTCACTATAGTAACATCACTGTCACAGCAATAACACCAGCATTATCAACATTACAGCACCTTCATAACTGTCATAAGAGCACAACCATCACAAGCACCATAATAACACAACCATCGTCATCACACCACCACCATCACCCCCTCACACTATCATTCTCACGGTCAGTCACTATCCCTGCAAGTTATTATGACTATTACATCCGGTCCTCTCTCGTTTACAGCGGAGAAAGTCATATGAGGAGCCGGTGTGCTCTTCTTACCACTCACTTAAGTTTGCTTGTGGTGAAACTCTCTGAGAAGTGTAAGATACAAAGAGTTTCTTCAGAACTAACGCGGCTCGGCTTTCTGCTAGTTCGGCCCTTAATAACTACCGTATCTCGCGACTTATAAGACGCAGCTTATAAGACTTGTTTTAGTTTCAATGGCTCGGCATCGGACGTAACTGGGAGAGCCACAGCCCAGCCCACACCCCAAACTTATAGCTCCCGTCACTGACCTTCAGTTTATAGGACGCAGGGTGGTTTTTGGAGACATTTTATGGAAAAAAGCGTCTAATAAGCCGCGAAATGAGGTATTTAGCGTGGCTAGTGGAGCTCGTATCGCAGTGGAAGAGGGGGGCATTAAGATCACAATAAGGCCGGGTACTCCAAAATAAGAGATAAATGAATTAATGTACATTTTCGTATGGATTCCACCATACACTGACTTACGCCTTCATGATAAAGTTGATAAGTTAGCCAATGAAAGTCACCTTAAAGAAAATGTAGAATATAACTTTGGTATGTATGTGTCAAGCATTAGGAATAATATTAGGAGAGAGAAAAGTAATGAAAGTGAATGTCGTAGAAATGCATTTAGAAGCCTGAGTAAATCTATCACTTACTACGATAACACGAACGTAGATAAGTAAACTTATGGAGCAACTTGGATTGTGAACTTCCTGGCTAATGTAGTAGCCAGGTTTAGGCTTGGTTACAAGTACTTCTGACACTTTGGCAGACACGCAGATGATGAGTTAGTTAGTTAGTTCAGACTCAGGTAAGGACCCACTAGGGGCGACCTAACTAAACGGAAAGTATATGGCCAGCCGATGTCGTGCCGATTAAGTAAAACTGGTCAATTAGCAAGAACTCATCTAAAATTAAGTCCTTTCTAAGATTTTCTCTTATACGATTGAAGATATATTTTTCTTATTTATGCTAATGTAAAAAATATAATTTTGCACCAAAAGAATCTTCCAAAACTTACCTAACCTTATTATAACAAGCGCAATTTAATTTAGCCTAATCCAACTAAATATATTTTTGATACGTTTACAATAATTTAATAATAAACAAAGAATTAAATATATTTTTTTCGTTAGGTTCAGAATGTTGTTTTGCGAAATTATTGCATACACAAATTTTCACTTGTCTTATATGGCAAGATGAGCGTTGCTATTTAAGCCAAAATAGCAAGTTCTGCCTATTCGGCACGACATATATATGTCGTGCCGATTAGGTAAAACTTGCGATTTTGGCTTAAAAGGCAACGCTTTTCTTGCCATATAAGACAAGCGAAAATTTGTGTATGCAATAATTTCGCAAAAATCATTCTGAACCCAACGAAAAAAAATAATTTCATTGTGTTTGTTTATTATTAAATTATTGTAAACGTATCTAAAATATATTTAGTTGCGTTAGGTTAAAATTATAAACTTTTACATTAACATAAATGAAAAAAATATATCTTTAAAGGTATAAGAGAAAATTTTAGAAAGGACTTAATTTTAAATGAGTTCTTGCTAAATGACCAGTTTTACCTAATCGGCACGAATATATATATATATATATATATATATATATATATATATATATATATATATATATATATATACGTATATATATATATATATATATATATGTCGTGCCGAGTAGGTAAAACTGGTCAATTAGCAAGAACTCATCTAAAATTAAGTCCTTTCTAAAATTTTCTCTTATACGTTTAAAGATATATTTTTTCATTTATGTTAATGTAAGAATTTTAAATTTTGTACCAAGAGAAACTTTGAAAACCTACCTAACCTTATTACAACAAGCGCAATTTAATTTAGCCTAACCCAACTAAATATATTTTAGATACGTTAACATTAATTTAATAATAAACAAACACAATGAAATATATTTTCTTCGTTATGTTCAGAATGATTTTGGCGAAATTATTGCATATACAAATTTTCACTTGTCTTATATGGCAAGGTGAGCGTTGCTATTTAAGCCAAAATCGCAAGTTTTACCTAATCGGCACGACATATATATATATATATATATATATATATATATATATATATATATATATATATATATATATATATATATATATATATATATATATATATAATATATATATATATATATATATATATATATATATATATATATATATATATATATATATATATATATATATGCAAAAAGATCACAGTAAACAGGTGATGTGATGTGATGTGACTGTGAGGTGTAATCTGCCCCTTTATAAGCCCTCTTGTCATGTTTCCTTTTATAGTTCCTTGATAATGTGAGTAGTCACGAAAGCGCTTGGAATTCTCTATTTTTTCATAGTGGTTGTCTTGCATATATATACTATATATATATATATATATACTACATATATATATATATATATATATATATATATATAATATATATATATATATATATATATATATATATATATATATATATATATATATATATATATATATATATATATATATATATATATATATATAAATATATAATCTAATCCCTGTTGAGAAGTTTGTGATCGAGTTTCCTAGCATCTGTTGTCCCTGTTACCTAGGAGTAAATAAATATCTAGGAATTGGTCGGTTGTTGTGTGTCGCATTCTATGTAAGGACCTAAAAAATGGGTTATCTAAGGTTATTATCCCGCTAGGGTTAATTATCCGAGGGTTATTAACCCTCTAGAGCTAATAATCCCAGTAAAGCCTTCTACTTATCCCACTCCCTTAATGTCAATAATATGTACTCCAGCCTGTACTGTGGGAGATTTCAACTTTCGACAAATTGACTGGAGCAATTTGACAGGAAATTTAGAGTCAAGTGACTTTCTTGATACGATTCAGGATTGTTTTTTGAAACAGTTGGTGACAGAACCAACTAGAGGAAATAACCTGCTAGACTTGGTTCTTGCCAGCATGGAATCGCTAATTAATAATCTTGAGGTTAATGATGAGCTTGGGGAAAGTGATCACAAATCACTCAGTTTTAATATATCATGGAATTACCCTAATAATGGCAATCAAGTCTCTGTCCCTGACTTCCGCCTGGCTGATTTCATAGGACTGAAAAATTACCTGGGTGAGCTGAACTGGAATGACCTGACAGTGGGTCAGGTAGGTGGTGATTGCCAATATGACGTTTTCTAGAGAATAGTTCTAGCTGCTCAGACAACTTATGTTCCTAATAGGGAAATCAGATCAAACAAAAATGATCATAAGTGGATGAACAATAGATTAAAACATCTCATTGGTCAAAAGAGAGGCATATATAGGCCAATCAAAAGAGGAGAGGGGCAATTAGGTAATCAATATATTCAGTTAAAGAGAGAAATAAAAAAAAGGGAAAAAGAAAAGCAAAAAGGGACTATGAGGTTAAAGTTGCAAGAGAATCGAAAACTAACCCAAAAGGATTTTTTCAGGTATACAGAAGTAAGATTATGGAAAAGATAGGCCCACTCAAAAGTTACTCAGGTCAGCTCACCGTCAGTGATAAGGAAATGTGTAGAATTTTTAACACTTACTTCCTCTCAGTTTTTACACAGGAAGATAACAGCGATATTCCAGAAATAATAAATTATGTAGAACAGGACGATAGTAAACTATACACGATTAGGGTCACAAGTGACATGATCCTTAGACAAATAGATAAATTAAAACCTAACAAATCCCCAGGCCCTGATGAACTGTATGCAAGGGTTCTAAAGGAATGTAAAGAGGAGCTTAGCAAACCTATGGCTAATCTTTTCAACATATCACTGCAAACTGGCATGGTGCCAGATAAGTGGAAAATTGCAAATGTAATACCTATTTTCAAAGCAGGAGACAGGTCCTTAGCTTCGAACTATAGACCAATAAGCCTAACCTCAATAGTGGGAAAATTTATGGAATCAATAATTGCCGAGGCAATTCGCAGCCATCTTGAAAAGCATAAATTAATCAACGAATCTCAGCACGGTTTTACAAAAGGGCGTTCCTGCCTTACAAATTTAATAACTTTTTTCACTAAGGTATTTGAGGAGGTAGATCATGGTAATGAATATGATTTTGTGTATATGGACTTCAGTAAGGCTTTTGATAGAGTCCCACATCAGAGACTATTGAGGAAAATTTAGGCACACGGAATAGGAGGAGAAATTTTTTCCTGGATAGAGGCATGGTTGACAAATAGGCAGCAGAGAGTTTGCATAAATGGGGAGAAATCAGAGTGGGAAGGTCACAAGTGGTGTTCCACAGGGGTCAGTATTGGGCCCTTGTTGTTCACAATCTACATAAACGACATAGATGAGGGAATAAATAGCGACATAAGCAAGTTTGCCGATGACACCAAAATAGGCCGTCCAATTCATTCAAATGAGGACATTAGAGCACTCCAGGAAGATTTGAATAGACTGATGCAGTGGTCGGAGAAGTGGCAGATGCAGTTTAATATAGATAAATGCAAAGTTCTAAATATTGGACAGGACAATAACCATGCCACATATAAACTAAATAATGTAGATCTTAATACTACTGATTGCGAAAAGGATTTAGGAGTTCTGGTTAGCAGTAATCTAAAACCAAGACAGCAGTGCATAAGTGTTTGCAATAAAGCTAACAGAATCCTTGGCTTCATATCAAGAAGCATAAATAATAGAGTCCTCAGGTTGTTCTTCAACTCTATATCTCCTTGGTTAGGCCTCATCTAGATTATGCTGCACAGTTTTGGTCACCGTATTACAGAATGGATATAAATGCTCTGGAAAACGTACAAAGGAGGATGACTAAGTTGATTCCATGTATCAGAAATCTTCCCTATGAGGATAGACTGAGGGCCCTGAATCTGCACTCTCTAGAAAGGCGTAGAATTAGGGGGATATGATTGAGAGTATATAAATGGAAAACAGGAATAAATAAAGGGATGTAAATAGCGTGCTAAAAATATCTTGTATTGACAGGACTCGAAGCAATGGCTTTAAGTTGGATAAATTCAGATTCAGAAGGGATATAGGAAAGCATTGGTTTGGTAATAGAGTTGTCGATGAGTGGAACAAACTCCCGAGTACAGTTATAGAGGCTAAAACGTTGTGTAATTTTAAAAATAGGCTAGATAAATATATGAGTGGGTGCGGGTGGGTGTGAGTTGTACCTGACTAGTTTGTGCTACTAGGTCAGATGCCGTGCTCCTTCCTTAAGTGAATGTAACCTGACCTGGCTGGGTCAGGGCATTGGCTTAAGCCGGTGGGAGACTTGGACCTGCCTCGCATGGGCCAGTAGGCCTGCTGCAGTGTTCCTTCTTATGTTCTTATGTTACTAGTATTCTTGCATACATACGTTGCATTTCTTAACGTACTCTGAAATATTTGTTGTCATTAAGATCCTTTACTAAACTCGGTACTTAATCCTTCTGGACCTCCTTCCCTCCTCTCCAACAAATGGACGTATCATTTGGGAGGGAAAGCAAGAGAAAAGCCGTAACTGGTTCTGCTTGCGTTGCTGACTTGATCTATCGTGGGTAAATTTCGTTATCGTTGTTGGGGTTTATAGGCCCACTGACAGCGTACGCCGTATTAAGCCAGTATTAAGTCTGTGGCCAGAATCAAAGCTGTGATTGATTTGATTTTAATTTTTATTTAGATTGGAGAGACTGAACTGATAAACAGAGCCTCATCTTCACCACTATTTTTTTTAATAGTATACCTTACCTTCGATGAGCTCCGAGAGTTTTGCTACTCCCAGAGCCCGGCCATGGGCCAGGCTCGTCTGGTGATTGACTGGTCAACCAGGCTGATTTGACAAAGAAACTGTCAATTATGTCCGCTTACTCTCAGGAAAAAAACAAACCTTCGATCAGTGCAGCATCCAGCAATTAAATTAAAACAAACAGGTCGTAGAACGCAAGCCACTGAAGTAACTACCAGTACTGAAGCTGGAGCGTATAAGCCAGCCGGACCTTGAGCTCAAAGAAAAAAAAACCCGGGTTGTCGGACGCATAAACCACTGATGTAACGGGTCTTAAGGTGAAGAAACCAGACCTTCATCATTAGAAACCGAGCGTCTACCAAGAGAAACCCGAGGCAAGGACAGATGTGGGATTAGAGATAATCCCTAGTGTTTACCTTTCCGGCAGGATACTGGCTTTATCTCTCAGAGGCAGTAGGTTACTTTAGGTACGCCACCAGCAGCGTCAAAAAACAGGTAAAATAACTGCACACGCCAAACAACAAAAAAATAAAATAAAAACAGAACAGGTACAAGTGGTAACAGTTGTGAACCCCGCCCTCTTTTGTGCTTACCTCGAAATAGCACCGACAAACGCATGCACACACACACACACACAGTGTGTGTGTGTGGTCACTCATAGTGACCAGCGAAGAGGCGGGGCCAGGAGCTGTGATTTGACGCCTGCAACCACAAATAAGTATACACACACACACCAAGACAACACAAGCATAACAAACACACATCAACACTACACCAGCACGAGAAACACGTATTCCAACACAGCAAGCACAACAAAAACACACGAAGACGGCAAGCACACTAAACATACACCAAAGCAATACAATAAACAAACTTCAACACAACACAAACACTAATACAGCACAAACACAAACATTCACACACCCGGCCTACAGCAAGTACAATAAACATACACCAATACAACAAGCACACACACACACACAAATTAACCAAACGACTGAGCGACAGCAGAATATAAGCGACCTATAAGGAACCATGTTTGAGGATCTTACGTTCAAGGATCACAAATGTGTCGCTTCCACAACTACAAGGAAAATAAAAAGACTAGATAACTAAAAAAAAAATCTAAATAAGAGGTGCCATTTCTACTTGTGTCCACTACGTCTGTGAGAACCAATAGTCTCTGGTGGACGTAACATCGTCTCAGTAAAATGGCATAACCCGCATGTTGTGTCTGTCCATTTACCTAACATTTCGTATGTAATTCTACCATTATTGCGTGTTGTGTCTTATTTCACATACTTGTCGGCATATTCAGCCACTGATATATACAAGAGATATACACAGGAATACTATCTGTATTTTTTAAAACACTTGTACTCTCTAAAATGGGATATTGCTTTACAATAACACCCAATTTTAAGGCAGGCGAAAATGTGGATTTGGATAATGTACAGAGAGCTGCCACTACCCTTATCACAAATAACCCTCACATAGGACAGAGGAGCTTATGACGATGTTTCGGTCAGATTTGGACCATTTACAAGTCACACTGACTTGTAAATAGTCCATTTGGTAAATGGGTTATTTGTGTATTGTTCCAGTCACTGTATTGTGCCTTTTTGTTCTTTACCTTTAATATTGTATCCGAAAACCCCTCACATTTCACTCCTAGAAGAACAGGGGAGAAAAACATAGCACACTAACCTACTAGTCTTAAGACTGGCTTGCTATAGCTTCGAATCCCACTGCGTGAAAGGAAAAAAACAAAAATATGAACACCGGGCTGCGTGTTACCACCACCAACAGCCTGACTGACCAGGTCATCAACTAGGAGGCCTGACCTGAGACTAGGTTTTGTGGGGCAATGATCCCTGGAACTACAATAAGTACATACTGCGCAAAGAAACTTAGCTTCGAAGACGTTTCGCTCGTTCTTCGTTTTTGCTTAAGGTACTTCAACGACGTGGTTTTTTGACGTTTCGCTCTGGGTAAAGCTCTTCCTATAACGAAACGTTGCCTATAAGAAACGTATTCTCGGCACAAAGTGTTTTTCTACCATACATGTCGTCAACACCTGCTAGACAACAGGTAGACGACAGGTAGATTACGTGAGCTTTCATAAACGAACTTTGAACACCATTTTAATTTTCAGAAAATACTTAAAACACAATTCAAACGTTGAAAAAAGTACTAAGAGCCTTTATTAAATGACTTCGAGGATACTCGAGAGGCCAGACCATCATCAGAAAAATAAGAGAAATCGCGAGAGAACAGCGTCCTTACAAAACAAGAAAGGTCTGTTGAATCGCTCCTCAACAGATTATTCCATTCAACGGGGAATTTATTTACTGAATTTCGGATCTATGGAAATGAGAGATCGTTACTTCAACGAAGTGTTCTTCGTTAACAGATCCTTCACGTAATTTATTCACTAAGAGATCCTTCGCCAACGTGGGTTTATAAACTAGGAATCCTTCACCAACTTAAGGTCCGTTTCTCATAACAAAATCCTACGGTAAGTATTTCACTGGAGGAGTCCTTCACGAGTCTTTCACTAGAGGAGTCCTTAACACGTGTCCTTCACTGGACGAGTCCTTCACACGAGTCTTTTACTGTAGGAGTCCTATACAGGAGTCTTTGGCTAAGAAAGCCCTGGTAAACTGCAGGCTTCTTCGTTAAGGCGCCGAACTAGTATTTTGCTGAAAAGGGATTCTTCTCCAGTTAAGAAGACCTTCTCCAGTTAAGAAGACCTTCTCCAGTTAAGAAGACCTCCAGTTAAGAAGACCTTCTCCAGTTAAGAAGACCTCCAGTTAAGAAGACCTTCTCCAGTTAAGAAGACCTCCAGTTAAGAAGACCTTCTCCAGTTAAGAAGACCTCCAGTTAAGAAGACCTTCTCCAGTTAAGAAGACCTCCAGTTAGGAAGACCTTCTCCAACAAGAGGATCCTCTCCAGCAAGAGAACCTTCCCCAACAAGAGGACTTTCTCCAACAAGAGAACCTTCTCCAACAAGAGGACTTTCTCCAACAAGAAGACCTTCTCCAACAAGAGGATCTTCTCCACCAAGAGGACCTTCTCCAGCAAGAGAACCTTCCCCAACAAAGGCTCTACTACAACTACTGTAGCGGATGGTATACCACTGGAAGAAAAACAAGCTTTTCCTGTTACTTAACAACACAATGAGGCCGGGTCACCATTTGGAGAAGACCCGGGCCGGACATACCAGCGAACCTACAAAGAAGAACAACAACAACACACGTTTCATGATTCTTTTCTCTCCTCTCTCTCTCTCTCTCCTCTCTCCTCTCTCTCTCTCTCCTCCCCCTCTCTTCTCTCTCTCTTCTCTCTCTCTCTCTCTCTCTCTCTCTCTCTCTCTCTCCCCTCTCTCTCTCTCTCTCTCTCTCTCTCTCTCTCTCTCTCTCTCTCTCTCTCTCTCTCTCTCTCTCGTCATTATCATCATCATTATACACATCATTCTCACTTGTCATCACCATTATCATATTTGTCATACCATCGTCACCATCCCCGTCACATATGCCATTGCTTCTAATGTCACTATTATCACCACGACTTCCTGCCTCATCCCCCTCCCCCCCAACAAGAGGCACGGGGAGGGGGTAAAGAGGAGGGGAGAGTACCTCCCTTCAACCACGTCAAATTTTAAAGCCTCTTATGTAACACAAGACAGAAGATGGTCGTCGTCGTAGCACGAAATCCCCTCAAAACCAGTTTAAAGTGGAAGAGCCTCGCGTAACCCACCGCTAAGAGCACTCCACTCACAATGGCAAGGAACGGGTTCGAATTCCTGGCGCGGAAAAAACATATTACAAGTTTATAATAATAATAATAATAATAATAATAATAATAATAATAATAATAATAATAATATTCTTTATATCTACACGTACATGATACAATGTATACAGACCATAGCTGACATCAGTGATACTTTATAGAAAGCCCCTTGTTATGCAGAGCAATTCGGGCAAATTAGGTCAGTTGTGTACCCAGGATGCGACCCACGCCAGTCGACTTAAACTCAGGTACCTATTTACTGCTAGGTGAAATTGAACAGCAAGTGTCTTAACGAAACACGTCCTAACGATTTCACCCGTACCGGGGATCGAACCATGGACCTCAATGTGTGAGCTGAGTGCGCTAGCAATCGAGGCATTAAGAACAAACAGGCACAATACCGTGACTGGAACAATACGCAAATAACCCGCACATAGGACAAAGAAACTGGTGTCCCGTAGCTCGGTTGGTAGCGCACTCAACTCACATATTGAGATTCATGGTTCGATCCCCGGTACATGTGGAAACATTAGGGTGTGTTTTCCTTAAGATACCTGCTGTTCACATACCAGTAACTAGGTACCTGGGTGTTAGTCGACTGGTTTGGGTAGCATCCTGGGGACAAAATTAACCTAATTTACCCGAAATGCTCTACATAACAAGGTGTTTTCTATATAGTATCTCAATGATGTCATGTACGTCTGTGTACGTTGTACATATACTTGTAGAAATAATAATATTATTATTATTATTATTATTATTATTATTATTATTATTATTATTATTCGTTTCTTTCTCCTATGTATACCTGGAGAGGGTTTCGGGGTCAACGCCCCCGCGGCCCCGTCTGAGACCAAGCCTCGTGGTGGATCATGGTCTGATCAACCAGGCTATTACTGCTGGCCGCGGGTTATTTGTGTACTTAATACATTGTTTATACAGAAATTAGTAACAATTAAGTGCATGTTGAAAGTCCATAGTTATTCAGAGCATTTCGGTCAGTTTCCTTCTTACCTTGCTGACTTTGCTTACTTAGCAATGAAAATATATACCTGTTGTTTTATCCGTCTGTTATGGGTCGCATACAGGACAATAAATGTGTCAAAAAACTCCAGTTATGTGTGTAACTCCAGTACCTGATGTAAGTCCAGTGTTCAGGTAGGTGGGTAAGGTTTGTCAGGAAACAGGACAAGTGTTTCCTGACGAGGGTCTTAGTCAAATGATGCCCCGCAGCTGGAGCGTTTGGTCATGTGACCGAGGCCTTCCACTGGCTTACCCCTCCAGCCCTTTTAAAAATATATGGTCAAAGGTACCCGTGTGCCTAATAATGTTAATTATAAATTAAATGTCAATGTCATATGTTGTTTTGTGTGGCTGAGTTTAAGATCTAAGCAACAGAGACTTGGAGATTTGCTGTGTCCTCAATGGATATCGCTCATACAAATTCTAATATCGTCACTAAGGATAAAAAGATTGCTATTTTCCCTGTGTTTACCTGTGACCGGTTTCACTCTGTGTCGGATATTAGAGTAAGAAAGAGAATTGTGATTAGTACTGTGCCTTACCTGGAGAGTGTTCCGAGGGTTAACGCCCCCGCGGCCAGGACCATGGCCAGGCCTCGCCTTGAGGAAAATGCTTTTCACTTTGTTGACTCTAAAACTCATCCTGCCAGAGAACTCTTAACTCCATTCTGTACTCTCCCCGAGCACTTATAATTTTTTTAGATGGTAAATATAAATCTGCCCACTTTTCCACTGATTCCTTTTGCTCGCATTTTGTGTAGTGTCCCATGATCACGTTTATCGAAGGTTTTACTCAGTCTGGTATGGGTCTGCAGCACATTTCTAGGAAGGAATTAGACACATATGCAACACCTGGGTACATTTATTCACAGATGTTTCGCTAACCAGTGGCTTTATTGGTTCAATATAGAGAGGATGTGTGAAGATGAGGTAATCAGTCCCTCAGCCTGGACACCTTAGTCTTGATGTCACACTTGTGTCTAATTCCTCACATTGTCGGTACTGTCTACCAATAGTATAATGACACATTTCTAGTGCCACTGATGAAGCTCTAAAAAGAAGAAAAATGTTAGCTTAATAAATTCTTGATCTGAAAATCATCTTTGTCTTATGTTTGTCTTGTCTTCAAAGCTTGTTTACAAGTCAACATTCTTCTTATGTGGATCACTTGCACAATCCATATCCTCGCTGGTGTAAGTTTGTTTATTTAAGTACAGGTACAAATAAAAACACACATTATCATGTATAGTAACATGTGTAATTTACCTGGGATAACCCGAAAATGCCTGACGAAGCAATTTATTTCCATTGGGGACCTTGTCTTATTTCCATTGGGGTCCTTTCCCCCATCCCTGTTCATTTACCCAAATCATAATTACTGTCCCAGGGATTATCTGAGGGGTCATTAGTGGAATTATAATGACCGTCCAGATCACTTGAGGGTCATTATCTTGGAGGACTAAGTGGTAGCGCTGTCACACTTTCCTCGAGTAAGTGGAAAAAAATGAAAAAAAGGTGAATATATAATAAGATACATGACACACCTGGCAATTATCATAAGGAATAACGTGTGTAATTTCTTTTTCGGGAGTGAGAGAGAGAGAGAGGGTAGCCCTAAAGGCTCTGAGTAAGGCGTTCTCCACAATACCGGGTGTGAGCCATGTTGAATGA
>WNWK01022229.1:0-32878 GCA_009830355.1 Cherax destructor
GCGCTAAACTGGGCCCAAGGCGGACCCCCCCCGGTCGAATGTCGTTACGAAGCAAACATTAAATCAAATAAAAATTTTTACGTTATAAATATCGGTTATCGAAAAAAAATTAAAAATGAAAATCGTAACACGGGGTACCACTGTATAACCCCCCCACAGAACTGCGGGAGGGGGGGGTGGGGAATATGATGAGAACAACAAAGGAGGGGGGGCACTCTGGCGGAGGGTTGGAAAAAAAGCTCACTGAGCAAAAGGGAACTGGTCATGGGTGATTTAACCACAGGAATCGACTGGAAAACCAAGAACCCGGGGGGGTCCAGAAACTTGGAGAGCCAAGATGGACGCGGTGGGGGAAAAACCTGATGCACCAACATGTCAGGGACACGACCGGGAGTGAGAGGAGAAGATGAACCAGCAAGACTGGACCTTTATTCCCCCTGAACAGCTCAGATATTGAAGACATAACACATGAGAGCCCCTGGGAGAGCCCATATGGTGCTGTTTTTTGGGGGATTTCATTGTAGAGCTACAGGTGGAAGGAAAACAGTACAAAAAAGAGACAAACAAGTTTTTAAAGAAACTACACAGGCATGAGGATTTTCCTGCAGGAGGTTCAGGGGGAAAAGGAAATGGACGGACAGACAATAAGTGAAATGATGGAATACGTAGGGGAAAAAGTGCAAGGAGGCAGGGGGGTTTATACCCGGGGAAAAAAGATTAAATGGGAAGGCCAGAAAAAAGCCCTGGTTTCCCCAAAAGGTGCAGGGGGGGAAAAACCCCCAAAAGAGTGTCAAGAAGGGGAAAAGGTACAAAAGGAAAAAGAACCCAAGTAAAAAAAAGAGATTAGAAAAAAAGCTGAAACAGTATGCACAGGTAAGGGAAGCCCAGAAAAAATTCGAAAATGACATAGCATCGAAAGTTAAAAACCAGAAACTGATGTACAGTCACATCAGAAGGAAAAACAACATTTAAAAAGCCCAGGTGATAAGGCTGGGGAGAAAGATTGGGAACTCAAAAATAAGATCAAGGGGGGTATGTGGGGAACTAAACTTGGGGTTTGGGAAGTATTCACAGTGGGGGAAAACAAGGCAGCTGGGTAGACAAGAGGGGGTGTGCCACCAACAAGGGATGTATCAAGTGCTGGGCATACACAACTGAGGGGGAGGTGAAGCTTTTACTCGGGGGACCTTGATACCTCAAGGCGATGGGCCCCGGACAACATCCCCCCGTGGGTTTTTTGGGGGAAAGGGGCTGAGGTGGGGGAGTGTGCTCCACCATAATATTCAAAAATCCCGAAAATGGGCAGTTACCTGAGGTATGGAAGAAGGAATGTAGTCCCCATCATTAAAAAAGGAGACAAAAAAAAAGGCACTAAACTATAGCCCGGGTTTATCACTTACATGTATAGTGTGAAAAGTCCTGGAGAAAATCATCAGGAAAAGAATGGTGGAGCACCTAGCTAAACAGGATAATAAACACCAGGCAGCAGGTTCCCGGAAGGCAAATCCTTTTAACAAACCTCCTAGAGTTCTATGATAAAGTAACAGAGGTAAGGCAAGAGGAGAAGGGTGGGTTGATTGCTTTTTCCTGGACTGCAGGAAGGCCTTCGACACAGTTCCTCACATGGGATTAGAAAAAAGTTGGAAGAACAAAACGTATAACAGGAAGGGCACTGGAATGGATCAGGAATACCTCACAGGGGGGCAAAAACGGGTCATGGTGCGTGATGAGGTATCCAATGGGCCTGTGACGGCCATACCCAGGGGTCAGTCCTCCCGGGCCAGTGTTTTTTCTTGGGATATGTAAATGACATGACAGATGGGATAGACTCGGAAGTTCTCTGGGTTTGCAGATGAGTAAATTTGAGGGGGAATCACATCAAGGAGGACCAAGCAGGACTTCAAACAGACCTGGACAAACTTGACATCTGGGCCCCCCAAATGGCTTCTTGAATTCAATCCCCCCAAATGCAAAGTCATGAAGATGGGGGAAGGGCAAAAAAACCCCTGACAGAGTACAGGCTAGGGGGACAAAGGCTCAAACCTCGGCAAAAGGGGGAAAAACCGGGTTGGAAAAATTCCCCCAAAACCCGTCTCCGGAGGGACACAAGTGGAATAGTCTAGAAAGACATAGTGGAGGCAGGAACCATACACAGTTTTAAGACGAGGTATGATAAAGCTCATGGAGCAGGGAGAGCAGATATCCAGTAGCGTGCAGCGCAGAGGTGGGGCCAGGAGCTGAGTCTCGACCCCTGCAACCACATTAGGTGAGTACACATACACACACATACAGTGGTACCTCGAGTTACGATGGTCCCCAAAATCTCCCTTTTATGTAAGTTTATTTTAAATGCTTTTGTAAGTATATTTTTGGGGTGTAAAAGGACTAGTCTATTTACATTATTCCTTATGGGATAAATTCGTTTGGTAATGGCATGAACAGCATTCTCGAACGAAAAATTTAGTAACTCGAGTACCACTGTATATACATCACACACACATGCACATACAACAGGCCCAGTTTTCAATCGACATGTGCATAGGACAAAATGGTAATTAATACACACACACACACACACACACACACACACACACGTGGCAATGCTTTATTTACAGGGAAGCAAAGTCGGGTATTTTTCCAGAATGGTCTGTAATATACCATGTGGATAAAATACTTTGACATATGTTGGGAAAATTTTTTGAGTGAGTTGTCTCTGAATTCATTAATTTTATCGCACTCCCGTACATAATGACGCAGTGTGTGACAATAATCCAACTGGCAAAGTTTACATTTTGTTTGGTCTACATCTGGTGGTGTGATTTAACCTGCCAAAGATACTTGTAACCCAGCCGGAGGCGGGCGGTAGTACATCCAAGAGTCTGCTTATTTTGTTGGAGACACCATAGACATGTGGCTCCTCCTGCATGATAGAATGATGATAGATGGACTGACTGGTGTCAATGAACTGACTAATGAATGGTGTAAATAGTTAAGACAGTTTTTGGCTGGACAATTATTTGAATTCAGTATTGCACTGGTTGAGATTTTAGAATATATAAAGTAATAAGATGTAAGTGAATGTAAATAACTGTGTTAAGAGAATATAGCAATTAAGTTTAAAAATAGAGTGGACTAATAGTAAAAGGTTAAAATTTAAATTTTTAAGTAAATAAGTAAATTTTTTGGTAGTTGCTTCTAATACAGAAATATAAAATAAGTCACATAACAATGAGGTAGTTTAATACAATACAAAATTAGTCACACAATTTACCACAATTTTGTAATGTATAGTGGACTAATAGTAAAAGGTTTTGATTAAATTTCAAGTAAACAGTGTTTACCAATTTTGTAATTTAAAGGGTTTGGGGAAATGGTAATGGTAAATGTGTATTAAGAAATATAAAACAAATGGTTACAAATAAGGAAAAATATATATATATATATAATAAAAAATAAGTCACACAATCAAAATTTGTGAGAAATTTAAGATATGGGGGTAGCACTAATGTAGTCTTAGGATTTGGTCATTTAAGTTAATCAGTCTCTGTAAGGTTAGCATCTCGAAGGAAGTTTACAGTTCATTTTCATTCGTGATATGTAAACACGCCTACATTTGTTTTCCTAACTAGGATTTTCCATCCCGTGTGAAGCACTGGTAGATTTTATCGTTATTCTCACGTTTAATTTTTCTTTCTCTGTATAGGAGGTTCTGACGTTTTTGTGAGAACTCATTTACATAAAGATCTTTTTAGCACTAATTGATGACTTTATTAGATAAGCAGATCACAACACATATCACTTTTTCTTGATATTTTTAGTTATCCCGGTAATTTTCTCTATGTATAATTATATTTACGTATGTGTTCCTTTAGATAGAGACAGATAGAGATAGATACAGACAGACAGACAGAGATAGACAGCTGCTGGCCAGCCAGGTGGCCAGGCAGGCAGGCAGGCAGCCTGCTGGCCACCCCGGTGGCCAGGCAGGCAGGCAGCCAGCTGGCCGCCAGCCTGCGACATCACTTTCCACTTCAAGGGAGTGTTAATATGACATGACATCAGTGAATCCTTGGTGTTTGCCGCAGTGTTTGCTCTAGCTGGCGCTCAATTTAACTGGTGCTCCCACAAGGGACTAAGTGGTCTCAGATATTTTTTAAAATGGCGCCCCCGAGTGTTAAGACCCAATCTATGCTGATCAGGCCAATCGTGCCAAATTTGGAGGCAGGAAAAAAAAACGTAAATATCGTTTGGGGCAGTAAGCAGTACTAACGTATATACTTTTGGTCCGTTTAAGGGTTAATAACATAAACATGATATATATACTCTAGAATGAATAAAATATGTCATTATGTATGGGGAACTGGTGGTAGTGTTGTTGTTGTTGGGTTTATAAGGGCCACTGACCATAAGCTGTACATATACTGCTGGTGGTGGAGGCAGCAGGCCACCACAACTAATTCATACTAAAACAATGTACGAAATTTTATAAAAAAGAAATATTTACTTTTTAATTTATAAATAAGAAATATTTGCACTTAATTTATAAATAAGAAATATTTGCCTTTAATTTATAAATAAGAAATATTTGCACTTTTTAAATAAGAAATATTTACACTTGCCTTGCAAGAGATGGTGCAGAGGGCAGTGTTGGTTTCAGTGCCCCTATTTACTACCTCAAACAACAATGGAGTTAAGTTTGTCGTCTTTTTTCTGTGGGCAATCGCTTAACACTTGCTACACTATTAATGCTACACTTTATCGCTGGCTGGTGCATTGTCTTTATCGACTCATGCGTACATATCATAGAATCAGTGAATCACTGAAGAAGACACATTCTCCTCTCTCTCTTCCTCTTACTTTGCTACAATTTCTTTCTTCAATTCTATCGTTTTTTGTCACTTTCTTTACCAAAGGGCTGCCACTATGAAGTTTCTTTGGGCCCATGGTGCTTTTTTCACAGTCACAATCAATAACAAGCACTAAACACAATAAAATTTATTGTGAAATGTAATGTTCACTCAATGGTAAACAAAGCTAGACTGGCTCACGACCCCCTGCACGGGAGGCGCGAAAGCGCGGCAGGTGAACAGGCCTGGTCCGGGCCAATCTCGGGAAAGGGCCCGATGGCGGGTCAAAATTGGGCCGGCGGCCGAAACACGAGTCGGCGATACTCAGGAGTAGCCGCTACTCGGGGGTCTACTGTCTAAATAAAAATGAAATTTTAATATGTACTGCAAGTGCCATTGATATAACCCTTAACTGCCCAAAACGTAGATCTACATTCTCTCACCCAGTGCTCGGAATATTTTGTTTTTTTTTTTAATTAGGGCAATTTTCTGTGTAACTTATTACACAGAAATTTTTTAGGGCAGTACTTACCGAGATCATCGCGAAATTGGTGCTGAAGCTCCCTGATGGCAACATGGAGTACTGCGCTTGCAGAAGTGTTGCCGATATATTTTTTTATAAATGTTCTGATAATTACAATTTGTAGTAGTTCTTGTGATTTCATAGCCTTTCTTCTGACACTAATATTAGGTACTGAAATAGTACTCATATAGTCACAAACACACTGACGGGTGAACATTTTCACCTGTCTTTTCAAATACTATTGTCTAGAAATATATACATAGTATTTATAGGTTCCAGCAATGTTTAAACATGCTGGAGTATACGTATATGAAACTCCTTGAAGCATAGTGTAAAAGGAGTCACTCCACTGCTGACAGTGCAGCAGTGGAGTGACATTTTGATGATCGTGCACTGCCTTGGCTTTGTTTGTTTTTACTGCTAAAATAAACATGTCTGTCTGTTTATCTATTTCTGTCTATCTACCTGTCTGTATCTGTCTAGCTTTTGTTTTTTTCTGTTCTACTTTTTCCCGTTTCTGTCTCAAAGAGAGAGGGCTCATGAACTAACACGATTACACACGATGAAGTCCAGATAATATATTAACCCTTTCGGGGTCCAAGCCTTAGATCTACCCCTTTGTCCACGGGGCCCAAAACCCAAAAATTACGATGAGCTCAGCTCGCCAGATAAGTTTGGCAAATTTGGGCCAGATTTGAGAGAAGATTTGGGGTAATTTCCCCATAAAAAGTAAACCCTGAAACAGTGATAATAAAAAAAAAAACCCCGACTTTTTTTGGTTAAAACAGCAACTTTGCAGTGTATTTTCATGTGGTTTTTACAGTTGTATTTGATTTCTTGGTCTCATTTGATAGAAGGGAAATATATTACAGGAATAGAGATGTTTTTTTTTTGGGGTTTTAGTACTAAAAATAGCTTGTAATTGGCCCCCCAAAGTAGAAAAAATTTTGGGTTTTTTGGGGATTTTAAAGGGTAAACAAACACATCAGTGCCCAATAAAATTAACTGGTGGGTCTGATATTTTTTACGAATGCACTGATAGTGTTTATACAATTACGGGGGGGGCCCCCCTTTTTTGGCGTTTCGTTTTTGGGCCCCCCCGTTCAAAAGGGAGTTCAAATTATGACCAAAACTTTTGTAAAAGGGGCGTTTTTCAGATACGGCGGCCCCCCCCGGGGTTTTTTTTTTTTTCCCCGTGAGAAATCTCTATTATGTAATCATCACTCGGGGGCACATTAAACCCCCAAATTTTTCGTCAATATAGACTTTTTCATTAATCCATCTATGATATATTCTTAAAATTTTTGAAAACAGTTACATACTAAAACATGCTGTTTTATGCTATGTTTTACTAAAAGGGGGGGTTTTCCCGGGCGGGGGAAAACTTTAAAATTTTTCTAATAATCACTTTACATTAAATGTCTTATTTTAAATTTAACACATTAATTCATCTATGATATTTTCTTAAAAAAAATTTTTAAAAAATGTTACATGCATATAAACTTGATACATACCCCAACAGAATAAAATTGACAAATATGATATTTGTTTCCCGGGTTTTTTTTGGGGTTGGAAATTACTTTTTTTTAGTCAAACTTTAGGATAACTGTAAAAAAATATTCCTTTCATATGCCTTCCTCTACATATAGTTATTCACCCCCTTTGGGGGGTTTTTGCCTTTTTTATTATGATAATAATAATGGTAATACTATCATTAACAAAAAAATAGTGTGTTGCATGAGAAGGGGGGTTTTTTTTTTTTTTTTGTACAAATTTTTACACCCCGTAAAAGTAAGTGGGAAATTTTTTTAAAAAAAAATTTTTAAAAAAATTTATTTTAAGTTTTTATTTTTTTTTTGCTTTTTGGGAAAAGTTTTTTTCCCCCTGGGGGGGTCTAAAACAAGGAAAAGTTAAAATTTTAAAAATTTTTTTCAAAAGGGAAGTTTAAAAATTTTTTGGTAATCCCCCACTTGCTTTTTTTTTTAATTGAAAATATCTTTTCCTTCCCCCTTTATTTTTTTTTATTTGGTATTGGGCTAGGGCCCCCGCTTAGTTGTGAGAAAAAAATTTTTAAACCCCCTTTCTTTAAGTGCCAAGTTAGAAATGATTAAACCCAGTGAACTGACTTTTTTTGGGGTTTTTTTGGGTTGTCTACCAATTTGCTATGTAATAATCTAAACTTATTTGTGTATACCTGAATGAAAACTAACAAACATGGACCCCGGTTCGAACCCCGGGAAAAAATGCAATTATGTAAGTATAATTTTTAAAAAACGTGGGGTATTTTTGGGGGGCTGAAATAGACAACCAGGGAAAATTTTTTCCTTTAAAGGGGGGAAATTGTTGGTTGGCATTTAGCAGACTTGGGGGTAAATTTTTAAAAAACCGGGGTCCACGTATATGTTGATCGCTGAGATAGCCATCAAATACAGTTACATATAGCAGCATATGTGTAGAGAACCCAGGGGGGGGACCAGCTCCTGGCCCCGCCCTTCACTGACCCTACTTTTGGCCCCCTTCCCCGCTCCCTGATCTTTTCATCCCGCTTAAAGCTAGATGGTTCCTGCCCACTACATCACTTGCCAGACTATTACACTTCCTGACTCTCTATGGCTGAAGAAATGCTTCCTAACATCCCTTTTCTCATCTGAGCCTTTAAATAACACTCTTGCTGGGGGGTAAGCGCTGGGGATTGCAAGTTAAAAAACCCCCGATAATTTAATGAGAACCTAGGGCCCCAAAGAACTAAAAAAGGGAGCCTCACTGTTTTTAAAACCAATTTTAAAAAAGGGGGGCTTTCCATCTTTTCATAAATTGGGTTTGACTATTTTAAGCCAAGTTAATACTTTAAGGTAAGTAATAAGTGTACTCTGTGTGTATCTTACTTTTTTTTGTTTTTTAATGCCTAGTGTTTTTGCTAACTTAATATAAAAATGTAAGCTTTTTTCTTATTTATAGCATTTAGAAAAGGGGGGAAAAAAAACGTTTTGCTTTTGGGGGATGTCTGTTTTTAAAGGGGCCAGCCTGGGAAAACCAACCCCCCGTATAAGGGGTTTTTGATTTATATTGCATTTAAAAGTAAATTATCTATTTTTTTGGGGTGAATAAAAAATTTTATTAAATCAAAAAGGAATTCATCTTAAAAAAATGGAAAAAAAAATAAAAGAGGAAATTTCTTTCCCCACCCACACTAATATCGACATTAAAGCCCCCAGAGTGATAAAATTCATATACAGCCCCCCCACTTAACGACGGAGTTCCGTTCCTAAGACCATGTCGTTAAACAAATTTGTTGCTAATGAGGGATACTATAATTAGGAGTTTGTCACCATCTTTTATATGGTTTAATGTCACCTTTGCACCATTTATAACATTTCTGGTATATTTTTTAAAAGTTTATACAGTAGTGTACTGTATATTGAAATAAACAAAATAAGGAAATCAGCTCTAAAATTTTAGTAGACTCCCGGATTACGTAATTTAAACCGTTTCCGAGTGCGCTACTTAAACCAAAATTACTTAACCCTTTGGGGGCCAAGGGGTCTCTCTGAAACTGTTTTCGGGTCCACGAATTTAAAAAAAAAAAAAAAATTTTTTTCCCATGAAATGATAGAGAATCTTTTTTCCGATCATAACGCCACAAAATTATGAAATTTGATCGAAAACTAACGGAAATATGTTTTTGGGTTGCGGATCCATGACATTTCGCATCAGCGATTTTCTACTTTGGCCCTATGTTGGCAAATTCCAATGTTTCGCTACTAAAAAATTTTAGCTATTTGCTAGAACTCCATTTCTTCTATCGATTGAGTAAAGGAACAGCCTATTTACCAATTTCAACTACCCAAAATAGGGTCAAAAATGGCATTCCAAAATTTACACAAATTTCAAAAGATGCCAATTTCAAAATAGGGTCCATAATAAACAAGGCAGACATTCCGGGACAAAAAAACATCTTTCTGTTCATTAGTCACGTCTCCGGCCCCCCCTTTTAATTTTTTTTCTCACAAAAATAGAAGATTTACTGTTATTTTAAAATCATCATTAAAAAGGAAAATAATATCACCATTGTGCAAGAATATTACTCCAGTTGATGTGTATTGGAGCATGGTGTGATTTGTTTACTCTTTAACACCCCAAAAACGAACATTTTTTTCTATTTGCGCCAGTTTCAAGGTACTTGTCATCGTGAAACCAGTCAAAATTATCTCTATTTCTGTTTTATCATCATTTATAAAATGAAACTAAGAAAACGAGAATACAAGATAAATACCATATGAAAAAAGACTGCAAAGTCCTGTTTTAAACCTAACACGGGTTTTGACAGGCCGCTCCTGTCTGTCCCAACTACTGGACCACACGACAAGGTCCTGGGTGCTCTAGAAGATAAACAGAATGCAGATGTTATATACACAGATTTTGCAAAAGCCTTTGACAAGTGGACCATGGTGTAATAGCCCCAAAATGCGGATAAAGGAATAACAGGAAAAGTTGGTAGATGGATCATAATTTTCCCCAACATGTGAACAAAAAGGTAGTAGTCAACAGAGTAAAGTCTGAGGCAGCTACTGTGAAAAGCTCTGTTCCACAAGGCACAGTACTTGCTCCCATCCTTTTCCCTCATCCTCATATCAGACATTGACAGGGATATAAGCCACAGTGCTGTGTCTTCCTTTGCAGATGACACCGTCTGTATGACAGTGTCCACCGTTAAGAATGCAAGACCCCAAGCAGACATAAACCAAATAATAATAAAATAATAATAATAATAATTTTTATTTCAATGCATGTTACAAGTGTACAATGTTATTGGTAGTTAAAATTAAAAAACAATTATAAAACTGTAATGCGGGGAGAGCCACGGGATGCCATTGCAGAAAACAATATGAAGTTCAATATAGAAATTTCAATTACCAGATGGAAAACGGAAAAAATTTAAAAATTCATGGGAGTACAAAACTAATTCCAACCACAAATAGAGCAAAACTAATGTCAAAGACCTGGGAGTGATCATGTCAGAGGATCTCACCTTCAAGGACCATAAAAAAGAGCAATTGCATCTGCTCGAAAAATGACAGGATGGATAATGAGAACCTTCAAACCAGGGAGCCAAGCCCATGTTGACACTTTACAGATCGCTTGTTCTATCTAGGCTGGAATATTGGCACACTAACTGCACCTTTCAAGGCGGGTGAAATTGTGCCCTTTGAAAATGTGCAGAAAACCCTTCACCGCACGCATAAGTGCGAAAAAACCACCTCAACTACGGGCGCTTGAAGTTCCTAAACCTGTCCCTCGGGAGCGCAGGGGGGAGAGATACATTATTGTATACACATGGAAAATTCCGAGGATTAGTACCAAACGCACGGAAATCATCCTACAAAGCAAAAGACTCGGCAGGAATGAACATCCCCCAATGAACATAAGAACATAAGAACATAAGAAAAAAGGGAAACACTGCAGCAGGCCCGGGCCCCATGCGGGGCAAGCCCAAGTCCCCAAAAGGGCTTAAGCCAATGCCCCGACCCAGCCACGTCAGGTTACATACATTTAAGGAAGGACACTGCATCTGACCTGAGACAAGCTAGTCAGGACCAACTCACACCCAACCGCACCCACTCATATAATTATCTAGACGACCACCGGGAGCTACTGCCCCCCTGGTAGTCAGTCCCCACTTAAGGAATTAGTAGGGCAACTGACTTGGTGCGAGTCAGGCCCAAAACTCACACCCACCCACACCCACTCATGTATTTATCTAACCTTTTTTTAAAAACTACACAACGTTTTAGCATCTATGACGGTAGTGCAAAGAGCCACTATCATGCCTAGGCATTATGGGCAGACTAAATTTAATAGGTTACTGACTATTTAATACTAGACAAATAGATCATAGTTTGTTAAAGTTGTACATCTTTTTTTATATATAGCAAACAGTAAATTGACTAAATTACAATAGGGGTATATATTACAATGGGCCATGTTGAAAGTAGAAATATGAGATTGTTACAAATGGCATAATTTAGAACAATTTTGTGGGATAGTTTTTTATAATGTGTACAGTGGTCCCCCCCCGATTTTTTTCTTCCCCAAAAAGCTGTTCAAGTGCCATTACCAAACGAATTTATTCCAAAAAAAAAGATGTAAAAATTTCATTAAAAAGCTTTAAAAATCAACACAAAAAAGGGGGTTTGGGGGAAATTAAATGGGGGGACCACTGTATTAATAATGTAATGAACTTTGAGCATCTATTTTGGTTTTGGTTTTTTGGGGGGCCTTAAAAGGGGGAAATTTTGAAAACTTTTTATTTTTGAGGGTGATTTTCTGGGAGGAATTCCAAATCTTGGGCCCTTTTTTGTGCATAGCATTTTTGATAGGGAGAGATGGACACAAGGTACATAAAGGGATCTGTGTCTTGATTATGGTTGTGTCTTTTGCAGCTGGGAAGTTCAAGAGGGGGTTTATATTAGAGGGAGTTCCATGCATAGTAGGAAATAAAAGCTGGGGGTTTTTTTATACTAAGTTTAAGACTTTTAATAGGGTGGAGTATCCTGAGTTAAATTTGTTATAATTGGACTATTTTTTTTTGGGTTTTTAAAACCCTTTTGGGTTTTGGGGACAGTAGGGTTCCCCCGGGGTTTTTTCGATAGTAGCCCCTTTCAGCCCCAAATCAAGCAGAAACAGGGTTTGGCCTAGATGTGATAAATGGGGCTGGGGTCATTCCAGTAAAAATTCTTACCAAAGTGCATAATGAGGAAAAAAACTGACCGTTTTTTGGTTTAAAAAGGATTTGCAGTCTATTTTCTTGGTATTTATTTTATTCTCGTTTTTTAGTCACATTTTATAGAATAGATGATAGATTACAGTAAGATAATTTTCTGGTTTCACGATGCAAACTTGAAATGAGCGCAAAGTAGGAAAATGTTGTTTTGGCCATGTTTAAAGAAACAAACCCCCATGCGTCCCAAAACCTCAACTGGAGTTTATTTTCCCCAATGGTGATTTATTTTCCATTTTTTGTGTTTATACATAACAGTAAATCTTTTATTTTGGTGAAATAAAATTAAAAAGGAAAGGAAAAGTAATGTAAGAGGGGCATGGAGACGGACTAATGAACAAGAAGATGTTTTTTTAAATGCCAGAAATGTCTGCCTTGTTTATTATGGACCCATTTTGAAATTGGCATCGTTTGAAATTTGTTTGAAATTGGCCAAATTGCCATTTTCTGACCACTATTTTGGTAGCTGAAATTGGTAAATAGGCAGTTTCTTGTACTCAATCGATAGAAGAAATGGAGTTCTAGCGAAATAGCTATAATTTTAGTAGACTGAAACTTTGGGAATTTCAAAAATAGGGCTCAAAGTGGGCGAAATCCTGATGTTAAATGTCATGGATACATAACTTCGCGAAAGCTAATTCCTTTAGTTTTCGATCAAATTTCATAATTTTTGTGGCGTTATGATCGGAAAAAATCTGAGTGGTACACAGCAAGGAGGCTGAAGAGCAGGGGTGCCACTAGCATGTTGAGGGACAACACTATAAGTATCAGGGGCCCAAGATTGTTCAACTGCCTCCCAGCATACATCAGGGGACCAACAAACCCTGGCTGTCTTCAAGCAGGCACTGGGCAGGCACCAAAGTCGGTACCTGACCAGCCAGGCTGTGGTTCCGTTGGCCCCTGCGTGCGGCAGCTAACAGCTTGGTTGATCAGGCTCTGGTCCAACATGAGGCCTGGTCACAGACTGGGCCGGGGCGTTGACCCCTGGAATTCTCTCCAGGTAAACTCCAGGTCAGTTTTTTTCATTATCACTGCGTGGTGCAGGAATTTTTTATACTGCGCACACTGACTGCACAGACCCATTCTATCACATCTAGGCCTAACAGCCTGTTTCTGCTTGATTTGGGGCGCTAGAATTTAGGGGTCTAGTACGTCAATAACCCCAGGGCGTAAGCTGTACTAGTCGACCAAAACCCCGAAAGTGTTAATCCTAATCTATTTTCCTCATGAAATAATGGAAATTCAATTAATGCGTTCCAGACACACAAAAGTATTAAAATATATATTGTTTCACATTAAATTACACAAAAGAATGAGATATAAATTACCACAAATACATAAAACAGTAATAACATGATACTTACCTTTATTGAAGAGTTGTTGATGTGTGGAAGATGGAAGGAGGGGAGGGAAGGAGAAGTTGTAGTGTTTGAAGGGGGAATCCCCTTCCGGGGTTACTCCCTTCTTTTTCTTTTAATGCCACTAGGACCAGGTTGAGAGTCACTGGACCCCTCTCTGACAGAAAATCTGTCCGGGGAGCCTGTGTCTCTCATTTCTTTAAAACGTCCCTGAAATGGGACACCACATTGCATGTTGCCAGCATGGCCTGCAACAGCTTTGTTAGGGTGAAAAATCATCCGTAAATCTTTGTACATTAGTCCATTGGGCACAAATCCCCTTAATCTTTGAAGAAGTCAATGTCTTCCATCTCTTCCTCTTCCTTTGGACCAATTTCCTGAACTGTGGTCTGTTGCCATTGCAGAGGAAGCTCTTGCAGATCTGAGTGGTTATCTCTTCATTGTTGTCCTCCACCAACTCTTTCACATCCTCGCTGCTAACCTCCAACCCCATGGACTTCCCAGTGCCAAATTTCTTCCACAACAGGCTCAGGGTCAGGGTCCTGAGGCTCCCGCCCCAAAACCTTCAAAATCCCCTCTGGGACACAGTCTGGCCACAATTTTCTCCCAAACAGAGTTCAAAGTCCTGGAAATCACTCCCTCCCTAGCCTTACTTATAAGGTTTATGCAGTGGAGGATAGTGAAGTGATCTTTCCAAAACTCTTTTAGGGTCAATCAAGTGTCCTAGGCTATGTCAAAGCATCTTTGCATTGCTTTGGTGTTGAGTTTTTGAAGTTTGAAATGACCTGCTGGTCTATGGGCTGGAGGAGAGGGTGGTATTAGGGGGCAAGAACTTCACTGTGATGAACTTAGTCCTCCACAAGCATTGTCCATTACCAGGAGGCACTTTAGGCCCATGAGATATTTCTTCACACTGGAGCCAAACACTTCATTGAACCAATCAAGGAAAATTTCTTTGACCATGCCTTACTGTTAGCCTCCATCACACACAAATTAGCCTTGGCGACACTGCATTTCTTGAAAACACTGGGATTTTCAGAGTGATACACAGTAAAGGCTTCAATTTTAAATCCCCACTAGCATTACTACCCAAAATTAAGTTAGCCTGTCTTTCATAGGCTTGTGTCCTGGCAGTGAATTTTCCTCCTGTGTATTGTAGGTCCTGTTTGACATTTTCTTCCAAAACAGGCCTGTTTCGTCACAATTAACCCTTTCGGGGTTTCGGTCGTACTAGTATGGCTTACGGCCTGGGGGTTTTTCCCCATACTAGTACGCATAAATTCTAGCGCCTTCAAATTAAGCACGAAATGGCTGGTAGGCTAGTGGTGAGAGAATGGGTCTGTGTGGTCAGTGTGCGCTAGGAAAAATCAGGGACCCAGTGGTGCATTGTGGGAACGCCATGTTAGTACACCTTGTTCACCATGCCTCGGGGAAGAAACCTCACTCCTTGGTGAATTGGAACACTTTTGTTTCCCAGTGACAGTTCTAACACTGATGGGAGTGTCAGTGATGATGAGTTTCCCAAGGTTTTTAGGAGGTTGTGACCGAAACTAATGACCATAATAACGGTAATATTGAGGGAAAAACCCAGACGACCCTCAGCCTTCCACCTCCGGTGCTGTGGCATCTTGTTCACATTCAATTGTACCAGAATGAAAGAGGAAACTGTTATTTACTCATATCCCGGACTCTGATGTGAGCAATGGTGATGATAGTGATAGTGAATATGAACTCCAAGCTCTTCAAAACAGTTCCAGTAGCAGAGTGGAGCGGAATATTGTCCATTGAAGCTTCAGTATATACGATGGTATATGCGCTCTTAGCTGCCATATGCTGTTCTAAGGGAAGGAGTACATCTCGGAGTACATCCCATGGGTGTACAACAGGAACAGATAGTGAAAATGAAGATGATAGTGTTGCAATTGGGATGAGTAATGTGTACATCTGGTGGTGATGGTGGTGGTGGTGGTGCCAGGCGGAAGGCAGTGAGCCATGTGCTGCCACCGGCCGCTGACTCACCAGACCTACAACAGAGGCGACCCCCCCACCCACCAACCCCACATCCAAACCTCCACTTCCACAACCAGAACAACCACCGTAAAATCCAGTACCCACCACAGACCGCACCTGGGATTCAGGAAGCTGTCAATTTTTTATTCCCAATCCCCATCAGTTTGATGAAAGTCATTGTGGAATCGCCCATCATGTACACTTGGAAACAATGCCACTTAACTGGAATGTTTCGAGTTTTTTTTGACGATCCCCTGATGAAATTATTGTCAGGGAAAGCAACAGATACTACGAGTACACCATGGCAAACAAATACTTTCACCAACATCACGCCTCAACAGGTGGAAAGAGACAACTGGGGCTGAGATGTATCTTTTCTTTGCCACAATATTGCTTATGCCATGTGTATAAGCACGTGTCAAATCATACTGGTCGACAGACCACCGATTGCAACACCAGGTTTCAATGATATAATATCGGTGAATCGATTTGTGCTACTGTTACATATGTTACATTTCTCAGAAAAAAACCAGGCCTGACAAAACGACAGGTTATATAAGATTAAAATGTGTTTCTGTATCTGAAAGAGAAATTTGATATGCTTTTTACCTTCAGGAAGCTTGTTATTGACAGTCACTGATTGTGTTCGGGGTAGACTGTCGTTAAGCAGTATATACCAAGAAAGGGAAATGTTTTTGGTATAAAGTTGTTTGTGCTTTGTGATTGCTACAGTGGTCTTGTTTTGGGATATTATTGTGTACACTGGAAGTTATACATTGAAGATACCAGGGGTTTTGGGCATCTCTGGTGATGTGGTTAGAACAATGATGGAACCATATTTTGGTAAGGGGCATATATTATATACTGATAACTGGTACACAACCCCCTCCTCAGTGATTTTTGCGCGTGAACTTGACAAATGTGTGTGGTACAGTGCGTGCAAATTTAAGCATATGCCTAGGTTCAATGCAGGCACTCGTAGAGGCGGTGCAGGTGTTTGCTGCCAATGACATCATGGCATTTCGGTGGCATGACAAACGAGATATCACACTGTTGTCATCAATTCACCCTAACGAAATGACAGACACTGGCAGGGTGAGTAGAGAGACCAATGAACCCATTCTAAAACCTGCAGCTGTGATTGACTACACCTCATATCCGCTTAGTGGACAAATGTGACATGCAGATTGGGTTTGCTGATTGTGTTCGCAAGAGTTACAAGTGGTACATAAAACTTTTTTCACATTCTGACATTACCATGCTCAATGCTTATAATATTTATAAGTTGAAGACCACAAACAAACCACCATATGGCGAATTTTGTTTGTCTGTCATCAGACAAATAATATTCAAGTACCAAGGAACAACACCTGCAATAGAAAACCGCCCACCAAGTTATCAACACCTACCCTCTCGTCTGAGGCCTGGTAAACATTTCCTAACAAAACTGCCTGCTACTGCTTGCAAGAAAAGGCTCAAAGAGGTGTTTTGTCTGTAGACAGAACACTCATTTTATGTGTGGAATGTAAAATACCACTGTGATGGAACCATGTTTCAGAGACTTCACAGGCTGCAGAACTTCTAGAAACATGTCCAGTGACTCTATATATGTATATATATGATTGAACAATAGAAATAAACAAACTTGTTGGGGTTTAAATCCTTCAGCCTCTACATAGCTTTTAACCCTTTGACTGTTTTGGACGTATATATACGTCTTACAAGCCACTGTTTTGGACGTATATAGTATAGCCTAAATTCTAGCGGCTTCAAATGAAGCGGGAGAAAGCTGGTAGGCCTACATGTGAGAGAATGGGTCTACGTGGTGGGTGTGCAGTATGAAAAAAATTGGGACTCAGTGGTGCATTGTAGGAGCATCATGTTTGTAGTCATTGTTCACCATGCCTCGCGGTAAGAAGCACCTCACTCCCGGCGAATTGGAGGCCTTCTCTTCCCAAGTGATAGTTCAAACAGCGATGGAAGTGCCAGTGAAAGTGAATTCCATGGTTTTCAGGAGGGTATTACTGAAAGCAGTGCCCAGGATAACATAATTAGTGATGAAAACCCAGATGACCCACAGCCTTCCACATCTGGTGCTGGGCCGTCTCATTCACGTTCACCTGTATCAGGACGAAAGAGGAAACAATTTCATCGTGTACAGGACTCTGATGTGAGCAGTGTAAGTGATGATGACAGTGATTTCAAATTTATTGAAAGCAGTTCTAGTGGCGACAGTGAGGGAGAGTATTCCTCCAGTGAAGCGCGTATGTATGACGCTACATGCGCTCTGGTAGTGTGCCATATGCTATTCCAAGGAAAAGGAGTAAATCTCGGAGTACATCTCTTGGCCCTACACCACGAATTGATAGTGAAGATGATATTGTGACAATCATAGACACATGATTACTATACAATCATTACCGACGGACCTGCTCATACATGGACCTGCTCTCTGAGACACGGGCCTGCTCTCTCACTCGTCATTAGGACCCTTCATGAGAATATTTTAGACTTTCCCTGCGATCCCCGTTGGGGAGGGGAACACTGCTTATTAACCCAATGGCTTCCTCAAACCGTGTGAAGATCAAACCATTGCATGGGACTATCAATGATTCATCTAAGCTAGCACTGGAGCGCCGTCACGGCAGTCTGCATGTTAAATTCACTGCTATACTGACACTCCAAGAGGCCTTCATTGTCGTCTGTATAGATGACTCTGAGGCTGAGAAACTACTTACCACCGATGCTACCACCATGCTACAAGACCGAGGATTCCAAGTTTGGACTTCCCCCAGCTCTGAAGACCAAAATAATAATAATAATAATAATAATAATAATAATAATATTTTTATTTGGACATGATACAAAGAATTACATTTGGTTATTGAGATTACATGAGGTGTACATGCCAAAAGCCCCTAGTATGCAGGGCATTTTGGGCAGACTTAAAATTAACTTAAAACTAAATTGTAAGAATTTTTGTAGATAGTATACAATGAGTAAAGGTGAGTATTTAAGCTATGAAATTTGAACATAGTTTTGTACTTTTGTCTTCATTATAAAATTAATTAAATCAGATTAAACAAATTAAAGCAATAATAATATAAAATAATAAAAAGTTATGGTTGATAATTTATAAAATAAGTAAAGTTGCATACAGTGGACCCCCGAGTTTCGTAAAAACTTCACTCCTGAAGTCTGCTCAAGTGCCATTACCGAACGAATTTACTCCCTTAAGGAAAAATTTCACGTAGGTTAGTCTATTTCAGACCCCCAAAATACACTTCCACAAGAACTTACAAAATTATACTTACATAATTGCACGATTTCCGGGTATTCGTTAACCGAGGGTCCACTGTATCTAAGTTTTAAAGTAACCCCTGTGGTTTAGCGCGTCTATTTGATTATAATAATAATAATAAGTTTTAAAGTTTGAATATAAGTTGAACATATCAATTAATTGTAGCAATTTATTGCAGCAATGCAACTAATTGAGTGAGATAACAATTTAAAACAATTAATTGCATTGCAGTTAGTTTACGTGGTCATTATAATGTAAGTGTTGTGGGAATAATTAGCTAAGTAAGTATTATTCATAAGAGGTTTTACATTCATTCGTTCATTCATACATTACATTGACTTTAATAGTCAGGTTTTACGTTAAGTGATTATTCTACTTTGCTGGGAATGGTTGATATGGAGCAATTAGCTTTGGGTGAGAAGGTGGTTTTTTAGCATCGTTTTGAATTGGGGTACAGGTAGGGTTTCTTTGGCCATGACAGGTAATGAATTCCAAATTTTCGTGCCTTTTATGTGCATTGAGTTTTTACATAGTGTTAGGTTGACACGGGGAACATCGAGGAGTGATCTGTGTCTAGTGTTATGGTCATGTGTCCTGTTAAAATTAGTAGGAGAAGTTTGAGTGGTGGGTTAATATCTGCATAGAGTGTTCTATGTATGTAATAGGCACAGTAAAAAGTATGGATGTCTTGTATGGTGAGTAAGTTTAGGTTTTTGAATATTGGTGGAGTATGTTGCCTGGAGTGAGAATTTGTTATCATTCTAAGAGGACTGTATTCCTCAAATGCCTTGACTCACTTATTACTGTTCAAGATACTGATGAAATCAAGTCATCAATCCAACACCAGAACCCTTGGGCAAAGGTGGACTTTGTTCATAAAATACCTAATGCTTCCTCCATGCTGAAGGTGACCTTCAGTGACGTCACCATGGCAGACAAAGCTCTCACTGACGGACTTGCTATCCACTATTTCTACATCAACGCAGCATTCATCGAAGCAGAAAGATACGAGTACATCCCACAGTGTTACAACTGCTACTCATACTCCCACACCACCAAAGACTGTCCCACCAAGGACAGGAAATTCTGTGCTACATGTGGCAATGAAAGACACGACTTCAAATCCTGCACCACCACCACCTCACTCAAGTGTTTAAACTGCAAGACTGATCACCATACCCTCGCTGCCAAGTGTCCTACTAGACGGGATATCCTCAAGAAACAACTTGACCAGCAAACAAAACCTACTGCTCAAGCAACAACATATACTGCCATCACTAAGATACAAGCAGACACCACCAAGATTCTCCAGGCCACTCAGGCTGCCTCCACCAACCCTGCACCACCACCACCTCTGCCCACAGGCAACTCCACCAAAATACTCTACTGCATCATGTACGCCCATGTACACAATGTGGCTGCACCTGGATCATTTAACACCACCATCAATGAACTATTCAAACTCAACAACATGCCCAGCTTTACATTCCCAGCATCTCCACCATCAGCTGACATCGTTAAGTCCACTACAAACATCGTCACCATCGAGAATGTTCCACCACCATCACCACCACCACCTCCCGCCACTGAGACGGACCAATCAGAAGCCACCCAAGCAGCGCATGTCCCTGACACTGCTGCTGCTCCATCCACCACCAAATCAACTTACCAGCACAGGCAATACGAGAATGTCAAATTCTATACCACAAAACAATTCAGCAAAGTAATACCATACATAGACCTTGCTCAGCAACTCGAAGATGGGACTGTAAAGTTCACCCGCCTCAATAACTCGACTGCTACCTTAACTATGATAACCTACCACCTTCGCACAAAAGCTAAAGAAGACCCCATGGGTGCCTGCCTCGCAACTCATCTCTCAAGAACAAAATTCAATGATCTCTGCTCTGGCTCTGCTGAGTAAACTCCACTGTGACGACAAAGTTCCCCTGCACTTTGCTATTTAGCTAAAGCTGGGGTGTGGCTCCAATCGACCCTAATACAGCTGCCTTCTGTGATTCTTCCACCGCCGTCTGCCAGCCTCCTGCAGTCCAACTACACCCGCCTCATCAGCAGCTACAACTCGCCCCAGCATCACACACACCTATGAACAACACCTGCAGTTTATCTGCACATGTCGCCCAGAGTGGACGGGCCACTCACCTGTATATTCCCACCTCCTACCCTTCCTCAACCTTTTCCCATATTTCTATCCTTACCCATCCTTCTTCCCTCCCCATCTTACCGACGCTCAGGTCAAATCAAGCTTAAGCTCAAGCGTGGGTAGTAGGTGGTAGTGGTGGTGGTGTTGGTGGTGGCACGACTCATGTGGCACCAGGAGCGGACCACGCTGCTAACTCAGCACACCCACAACCACTCTCAACCACCCCCACACTCCCACAACCTGCACAACCACAACCTGTACAACCACAACCTCCTCAACCACAACCACCTGTCAATATCCAGTACCCATCAACAGACCACATCTGGGATTGGCAGCAAGGAGACAATTTTGTTCCCAATCCCCATGACTTTGATGAAACACAAAGTGGAATACGGCCATCGTGTACACTTGGGAACAATGCTACTGAACTAGAATGCTTTCAGTTATTCTTTGATGAACCCCTGATAGACATTATTGTCAGGAAAGCAACACATACTATGAGTACACCATGGCAAACACAATTCTTTCACCAAGGTCATGGCTACACCAGTGGAAGGACACAACTGTGGCAGAGATGTACTTGTTCTTTGCCACAATAATGCTTATGCCACATAAAAACATAAGAAAGGAGGAACACTGCAGCAGGCCTGTTGGCCCATACTAGGCAGGTCCTCCCCTGTGGTTTAGCGCTTCTATTTGATTATAATAATAATAATAGGCAGGTCCTTCACATTCCATCCCACTAACAAGATATTTGTTCAACCCAATCTTCAATGCTACCTAAGAAATAAGCTTAGATAATTCTATTTACTCATGTGCAATTCCCACTCAAATCCAACTCCTCTCACTCATGAATTTATCCAACCTAAATTTGAAACTACCCAAGGTCCTAGCTTCAATAACCCTACTAGGCAGACTGTTCCACTCATCAACTACCCTATTTTCAAACCAATACTTTCCTATATCCTTTCTAAATCTAAACTTATCTAATTTGAATCCATTATTGCGGGTTCTCTCTTGGAGAGATATCCTCAAGACCTTATTTATATCCCCTTTGTTAATACATATTTTCCACTTGTATACCTCGATCATGTCTCCCCTCATTCTTCGTCTTACAAGTGATTGTAATTTTAGGCTCTTCAATCTTTCTTCATACGGAAGATTTCTAATGCTATGTATTAATTTAGTCATTCTACGCTGAATGTTTTCTAGCGAATTTATATCCATTCTGTAATATGTGTACAAGCACACTGTTAACACATACTGGTCGACATAACGCCTGATTTCAACCCCAGGTTTCAGTGATATTATACCAGTGAATCGGTTTTTGATACTGTTAAGTATGCTACACTTCTCAGACAAAACCAGGCCTGACAGAAACGACAGGTTATATAAGGTCAGGAATGTGTTTATGTACATGAAACAAAAGTGCTGTATGTGTTTTTATCCTTTCAAGAAGCTTGTTATTGATGAGTCTTTGAGTTTCTTCAAAGGCAGACTGTCGTTCAAGCAGTATATACCAAGGGAAAAATAAACACATAAGCAGTATAATGTGATCCTTTATTGACAACGTTTCGCCCACGCAGTTGGCTTTATCGAGTCACAAACAGATCTACCTGGATAAAAGATACAGGAGTACATATAGGATTTAGTCAGGTGGAGAATGTTGCATGTGACAGTTCAAGTAGGTGATAGTTACAACCTTGGGTATCATAAAAAAGAGATTGGATAAGTATAGGAACATAAGAAAGGAGGAACATTGCAACAGGCCTACTGGCCAACTGGCAATGTTCCTCCTTTCTTATGTTCCTATACTTGTCCAATCTCTTTTTATGTTACCCAAGGTTGTAACTATCACCCTACTTTGAAGACTGTCACATGCAACATTCTCCACCTGACCCAGCATTCTCCACCTGACTAAATCCTATATATACTCTTGTATTTTTTATTCAGGTAAATCTGTTTGTGACTCGATAAAGCCTATTGCGTGGGTGAAACATTGTCAACAAAGGATCTCATTATACTGCTTATGTGTTTATTTTTCCATTGTGTCAGTATTTTATACCATTTATTTCCACAGTAAGAGGAAATGCTTTGGTAATGTATAAAGTTATTTGTACTGTGTGATTGCAAAAGTGGTCTGGTTTTGGATATAATTGTGTACACTGGTAGTAATACATTGCAAGATACCAGGAAGTTATTGGGTATCTCTGGTGATGTGGTTAGAACAATGATGGAACTATATCTTAGTAAGGGGCATATATTATATACAGTGGACCCCCGAGTAACGTAAGGCCCATATAACGTAAAAATCGTGTAACGTAAGCTTTTTTCAATATCGTGTATCGAAAATGGACTCGTTTATCGTAACGTATTAGACCTGTCTGCCTGCTCCGCGCCTGCCCTGCACCTGCGCAGGATGCCAGTGAAGTGTTGTTTACCATTGAGAGAACATTACCCAGCCCCCTCTATCAAACATTCACAATACATTTGGTGTCTTTTTTGGTGGTTTAGTGATTGTCACTGTGTAATAAGTCACCTTGGGTCCAAAGAAGCTTCCTAGTTGCACCCCAGTGGTGAAGAGAGTGAGTAACACCATCGAACTGAAGAAAGAGATTATAGAAAATATGAGAGTGGCGTACGCCTGAGTGAGCTTGCCTGGATGTACAAGAAAACCCCATCTACTATCGGCTTTATCCTGGCAAAGAGAAATGAGATCAAGGAAGCTAATGTTGCAAAAGGGGTTGATATGTTAACGAAAAATAGATCGAGAACAGTGGATGAGGTTGAGAAGTTGTTGATGGTGTGGATCAATAAAAACAGATAGCAGGTGATAGTATTTCCATGGCGATAATTTGTGAAAAGGCAAGGAAGTTGCACGCAGATCTTGTCAAGACAATGCCTGCAACCAGTGGTGAGGCGAGTGATTTTAAAGCCAGCAAAGGCTTGTTTGAGAGGTTTAAGAAACGTAGTGGCATACACAGTGTTGTGAGGCATGGTGAGGCAGCCAGCTCAGACAAACATGCAGCTGAAAAATTTGTGCAAGAATTCCAGGGGTTCATAGACACTGAAAAATTCGAACCCCAACAAGTGTTTAATTGTGATGAAACAGGCATGTTTTGGAAGAAAATGCCCAACAGGACCTTCATTACTCAGGAGGAAAAGGCACAGCCAGGACACAAGCCTATGAAAGACAGACTAACTCTCATGATGTATGCCAATGCCAGTGGTGATTTTAAAGTGAAGCCTTTACTGGTGCATCACTCAGAAAATCCCAGAGCCTTCAAGAAACAGTGTTAACAAGAATAAATTGTGTGTGCATTGGAAGGCTAACACCAAGGCATGGGTCACTATGGAGATTTTCAAGAAATGGTTGACTGGAGTGTTTGGCCCTAGTATGAAGAAATACCTCCTGGAAAAGAAATTGGGACTCAAGTTCCTCCTGGTACTGGACAATGCTGCTGCTCATCCTCACAACTTGGAAGAGTTGTTGCCTGACAACTTCAATTTCATTAGAGTGAAGTTCTTGCCTCCTAACACCACTCCTCTCATCCAGCCCATGGACTAGCAGGGCATTGCAAACTTCAAGAAACTGTACACCAAAGCAGTGTTTCAGAAGTGCTTTAATGTGACCAATGACTCTGAATTGACCCTAAGAGAGTTCTGGAAAGATTACTTCAATATCGTGCATTGCCTAGGCCTTATATGTAAGGCTTGGGAGGAAGTGACTTCCAGGACTTTGAACTCTGCTTGGAGACCACTGTGGCCGGATTGTGTTGAAAAGAGGGATTTTGAAGGATTTGAGGCTGACCCTGACGACCCTGTGCCTGTTGTAGAAGATATTGTGGAATTGGGCAAGTCCCTGGGGTTGGAGGTGAGTGGTGAGGATGTGGAAGAGTTGATGGAGGAGCACAGGGTAGAGCTATCAACTGAACAGCTGCAAGAACTTCATCTGGAACAGCAACAGACCACAGCTGAGGTTATTGCTTCACAGGAGGAGGGAGAGAGAGAGGAGGAGGTGCCTTTTCAGTGCTTAAGGAAATTTGTTCCAAGTGGAACGATGTGCAAAGTTTTGTTGAAAAACACCACCCTGAGCAAGTTGAAATGAGCCTTCTGTGCAACCACTTCAGTGACAGAGCCATGTTGTACTTCAGGAAAGTATTAAAGAGTCGCCAGAAACAGAGGACTGTGGACAGTTATTTCACCAGGCAGGGGTCCTGCAGCACTGTATGACCCTTGTGGTTTAGTGCTTCTATTTGATTATAATAATCACCAGGCAGGGGTCTAGTGACTCTCAAGCTGGTCCTAATGGCATTAAAAGACCAAAAAGGGGAAGTAACCTGAGAGAGGGACTTGTTACCTGAAGTCATTTTGGAGGGGGATTCCCCTTCCAACCACTAACACCATGCCCCTGTCATCCTCCCTATCTTCCAGATGCTTGCAACTCTTCAATAAAGGTAAGTAAATGTATATACAGTGGAACCCCGGTTAACGAACACCCCGGAAATCGTGCAATTATGTAAGTATAATATTGTAAGTGCTTGTGGAAGTGTATTTTTGGGGGTCTGAAATAGACTAACCTAAATGACATTTTTTCTTAAGGAAGTAAATTCGTTCGGTAATGGCACTTGAGCAGGCTTCTGCAATGAATTTTTTTCGTTAACCGGGGTTCCACTGTATATAACGAACACCCCAGAAATCGTACAATTATGTAAGTATAATATTGTAAGTGCTTGTGGAAGTGTATTTTTGGGGGTCTCAAATAGACTAACCTAAATGACATTATTTCTTAAGGAAGTAAATTCGTTCGGTAATGGCACTTGAGGCTCCTTCCCAGGAAGGAGTTGACAAAATTGATGTTCTCATATTTATTAAGTGGTTCTTTGGCATGAAAAGGGAAAAATGTGTATATCAGATTTGTTAGGGAATGTGCAGTCCAATTTTCTGAACAATATTTTACTAGCGAATACAGTTATTTCTGATTTTTTTTATAACATTTAGTTCTAAAACGTCATTGTACCTCCAACCTATTTATATAGTAGGATTATTATAATCATATTTACTTATTTATTATTTAAAGTTCATTCTATTAAAATAAAGTGTTTATTTTTCTTGTTATTAGTCTTTTTCTATTATACTTTTCCTGAGAAGATTGGCGACAACCTTCACAAGTGGCGACCTTGCCAGGATTCGACTCAAGGATTCGACGCCTCGAACACGACTCGACGCTACTCTTGACTTGAGCCGGCGGCACCCGACGACATTATTGGAACTCCGCCAACAGTTACTCGGTGTACCTCCAACGCTCCACACCACAGACGGTTGCCACCCTTCATAAGTTGCAGTAACATAAACGGTATTGCAGTAACATAAACGGTGCTGCAGTAACATAAACGGTGCTGCAGTAACATAAACGGTGTTGCAGTAACATAAACGGTGCTGCAGTAACATAAACGGTGCTGCAGTAACATAAACGGTGCTGCAGTAACATAAACGGTATTGCAGTAACATAAACGGTATTGCAGTAACATAAACGGTGCTGCAGTAACATAAACGGTGCTACAGTAACATAAACGGTGCTGCAGTAACTTAAACGGTGCTGCAGTAACATAAACGGTGTTGCAGTAACATAAACGGTGCTGCAGTAACATAAACGGTGTTGCAGTAACATAAACGGTGCTGCAGTAACATAAACGGTGCTGCAGTAACATAAACGGTGCTGCAGTAACATAAACGGTATTGCAGTAACATAAACGGTGCTACAGTAACATAAACCGTGCTGCAGTAACATAGTAGCAGTAGTAGTAATAGTAGTAGTAATATTAGTAGTATTAGCATTAGTAGCAATAGTAGCAATAGTAGTAGTAATATTAGTAGTGGCAGCAGTAGTAGTAATAGTAGTAGTAATAATGGTAGTAATATTAATAGTAGTAGCAGTAGTAGTAATAGTAGTAGTAATATTATTATTATTATTATTATTATTATTATTATTATTATTAGTAGTAGTAGTAGTATAGTAATATTAGTAGTAGTAGTAGTAATATTAGTAGTAGTAGTAGTAGTAGCAGTAGCAGTAGTAGTAATAGTAGTAGCAGTAACATTAACATGTAACAGCAGTAACATTAACATGCAACAGCAGTAACATTAACATGCAACAGCAGTAACATTAACATGCAACAGCAGTAACATTAACATGCAACAGCAGTAACATTAACATACAACAGCAGTAACATTAACATACAACAGCAGTAACATTAACATACAACAGCAGTAACATTAACATGCAACAGCAGTAACATTAACATACAACAGCAGTAACATTAACATGCAACAACAGTAACATTAACATACAACAGCAGTAACATTAACATACAACAGCAGTAACATTAACATACAACCGCAGTAACATTAACATGCAACATCAGTAACATTAACATGCAACAGCAGTAACATTAACATACAACAGCAGTAACATTAACATGCAACAGCAGTAACATTAACATGCAACAGCAGTAACATTAACATGCAACAGCAGTAACATTAACATGCAACAGCAGTAACATTAACATACAACAGCAGTAACATTAACATGCAACAGCGGTAACATTAACATGCAACAGCAGTAACATTAACATGCAACAGCAGTACCATTAACATGCAACAGCAGTAACATTAACATGCAACAGCAGTAACATTAACATGCAACAGCAGTAACATTAACATGCAACGGCAGTAACATTAACATACAACAGCAGTAACATTAACATGCAACAGCAGTAACATTAACATGCAACAGCAGTAACATTACCATGCAACAGCAGTAACATTAACATGCAACAGCAGTAACATTAACATGCAACAGCAGTAACATTAACATGCAACAGCAGTAACAATAACATGCAACAGCAGTAACATTAACATGCAACAGCAGTAACATTAACATGCAACAGCAGTAACATTAACATGCAACAGCAGTAACATTACCATGCAACAGCAGTAACATTAACATGCAACAGCAGTAACATTAACATGCAACAGCAGTAACATTAACATGCAACAGCAGTAACATTAACATGCAACAGCAGTAACATTAACATGCAACAGCAGTAACATTAACATACAACAGCAGTAACATTAACATGCAACAGCAGTAACATTAACATGCAACAGCAGTAACATTAACATGCAACAGCAGTAACATTAACATGCAACAGCAGTAACATTAACATGCAACAGCAGTAACATTAACATGCAACAGCAGTAAAGTTAACATACAACAGCAGTAACATTAACATGCAACAGCAGTAACATTAACATGCAACAGCAGTAACATTAACATGCAACAGCAGTAACATTAACATGCAACAGCAGTAACATTAACATGCAACAGCAGTAACATTAACATGCAACACCAGTAACAGCGGCATCAACAAAAAGCAACACCAACTACAGCATAAACGGTATTGCAGTAACATAAACGGATGCAGAACATAAACGTGCGCAGTAACATAAACGGTATTGCAGTAACATAAACGGTATTGCAGTAACATAAACGGTATTGCAGTAACATAAACGGTGCTGCTGTAACATAAACGGTGTTGCAGTAACATAAACTGTATTGCAGTAACATAAACGGTGCTGCAGTAACATAAACGGTGCTGCAGTAACATAAACGGTGCTGTAGTAACATAAACGGTGCTGCAGTAACATAAACGGTGCTGTAGTAACATAAACGGTGCTGCAGTAACATAAACGGTGCTGCAGTAACATAAACGGTGTTGCAGTAACATAAACGGTATTGCAGTAACATAAACGGTATTGCAGTAACATAAACGGTATTGCAGTAACATAAACGGTGCTGCAGTAACATAAACGGTGTTGCAGTAACATAAACGGTATTGCAGTAACATAAACGGTGCTGCAGTAACATAAACGGTGCTACAGTAACATAAACGGTGTTGCAGTAACATAAACGGTGCTGCAGTAACATAAACGGTGCTGTAGTAACATAAACGGTGCTGCAGTAACATAAACGGTGCTGCAGTAACATAAACGGTGCTGCAGTAACATAAACGGTATTGCAGTAACATAAACGGTGCTGCAGTAACATAAACGGTATTGCAGTAACATAAACGGTATTGCAGTAACATAAACGGTGCTGCAGTAACATAAACGGTCTGCAGTAACATAAACGGTGTTGCAGTAACATAAACGGTGCTGCAGTAACATAAACGGTTTGCAGTAACATAAACGGTGCTGCAGTAACATAAACGGTGTGCAGTAACATAAACGGTGCTGCAGTAACATAAACGGTGCTGCAGTAACATAAACGGTGCTGCAGTAACATAAACGGTTTGCAGTAACATAAACGGTGCTACAGTAACATAAACGGTGCTGCAGTAACATAACAGTAGTAGTTGAGTAGAATATAGTAGTATAGCATTATAGCAAGTGCATAGAGTAAATCATAGTGCAGCAGTAGTAATAGTAGTAGTAATAAGGTTAATATAATAGCAGTAGCAGTAGTAGTAATAGTAGCTAATATATAGTATTATTATTATTATTAAGTAGTAGTAAGTAGTAGTAGTATATGGTAGTAATATTAGTAGTAGTAGAATAGTAGTAGTAGTAGTAGTAGCATAGCATAGTATAATAGTTAGCATAACATTAACATGTAACAGCAGTAAGCATTAACATGCAACAGCAGTAACATTAACATGCACAGCAGTAACATTAACAGCAACAGCAGTAATATTAACATGCACAGCAGTACATTAAATCAGCAGCAGTAACATTAACATAACAGCAGTAACATTAACATCAACAGCAGTAACATTAACATGCAACAGCAGTAACATTAACATGCAACAGCAGTAATATTAACATGCAACAGCAGTAACATTAACATGCAACAGCAGTAACATTAACATGCAACAGCAGTAACATTAACATGCAACAGCAGTAACATTAACATGCAACAGCAGTAACATTAACATACAACAGCAGTAACATTAACATGCAACAGCGGTAACATTAACATGCAACAGCAGTAACATTAACATGCAACAGCAGTACCATTAACATGCAACAGCAGTAACATTAACATGCAACAGCAGTAACATTAACAGCAACAGCAGTAACATTAACATACAACAGCAGTAACATTAACATGCAACAGCAGTAACATTAACATGCAACAGCAGTAACATTAACATGCAACAGCAGTAACATTAACATGCAACAGCAGTAACATTAACATGCAACAGCAGTAACATTAACATGCAACAGCAGTAACATAACATGCAACAGCAGTAACATTAACATGCAACAGCAGTAACATTAACATGCAACAGCAGTAACATTAACATGCAACAGCAGTAACATTAACATGCAACAGCAGTAACATTAACATGCAACAGCAGTAACATTAACATGCAACAGCAGTAACATTAACATGCAACAGCAGTAACATTAACATGCAACAGCAGTAACATTAACATGCAACAGCAGTAACATTAACATAGCAACAGCAGTAACATTAACATGCAACAGCAGTAACATTAACATGCAACAGCAGTAACATTAACATGCAACAGCAGTAACATTAACATGCAACAGCAGTAACATTAACATGCAACAGCAGTAACATTAACATGCAACAGCAGTAACATTAACATGCAACAGCAGTAACATTAACATGCAACAGCAGTAACATTAACATCAACAGCAGTAACATTAACATGCAACAGCAGTAACATTAACATGCAACAGCAGTAACATCAACATGCAAAGCATAACATACTAACAGCATAAACGGTATTGCAGTAACATAACGGATTGCAGTAACATAAACGGTGCTGCAGTAACATAAACGGTATTGCAGTAACATAAACGGTATTGCAGTAACATAAACGGTGCTGCAGTAACATAAACGGTATTGCAGTAACATAAACGGTATTGCAGTAACATAAACGGTATTGCAGTAACATAAACGGTGCTGCTGTAACATAAACGGTGCTGCAGTAACATAAACGGTGTTGCAGTAACATAAACGGTGCTGCAGTAACATAAACGGTGCTGCAGTAACATAAACGGTGTTGCAGTAACATAAACGTGCTGCAGTAACATAAACGGTGTTGCAGTAACATAAACGGTATTGCAGTAACATAAACGGTGCTGCAGTAACATAAACGGTGTTGCAGTAACATAAACGGTTTGCAGTAACATAAACGGTGTTGCAGTAACATAAACGGTATTGCAGTAACATAAACGGTGCTGCAGTAACATAAACGGTGTGCAGTAACATAAACGGTTTGCAGTAACATAAACGGTGCTGCAGTAACATAAACGGTGCTGAGTAACATAAACGGTGTTGCAGTAACATAAACGGTGCTGCAGTAACATAAACGGTGCTGTAGTAACATAAACGGTGCTGCAGTAACATAAACGGTGCTGCAGTAACATAAACGGATGCTGCAGTAACATAAACGGTATTGCAGTAACATAAACGGTGCTGCAGTAACATAAACGGTATTGCAGTAACATAAACGGTTTGCAGTAACATAAACGGTGTCGTAACATAAACGGTGCTGCAGTAACATAAACGGTGCTGCAGTAACTAAACGGATGCAGTAACATAAAGGTGTTGCAGTAACATAAACGGTGCTGCAGTAACATAAACGGTGCTGCAGTAACATAAACGGTGCTGCAGTAACATAAACGGTTGCAGTAACATAAACGGTATTGCAGTAACATAAACGGTGCTGCAGTAACATAAACGGTGTTGCAGTAACATAAACGGTGCTGCAGTAACATAAACGGTGCTGCAGTAACATAAACGGTGCTGCAGTAACATAAACGGTGTTGCAGTAACATAAACGGTGCTGCAGTAACATAAACGGTGTTGCAGTAACATAAACGGTGCTGCAGTAACATAAACGGTGCTGCAGTAACATAAACGGTGCTGCAGTAACATAAACGGTATTGCAGTAACATAAACGGTGCTACAGTAACATAAACGGTGCTGTAGTAACATAAACGGTGCTACAGTAACATAAACGGTGTTGCAGTAACATAAACGGTGCTCAGTAACATAAACGGTGCTGCAGTAACATAAACGGTGCTGCAGTAACATAAACGGATGTTAACTGCAGTAACATAAACGGTGCTACAGTAACATAAACGGTGCTGCAGTAACATAAACGGTGCTGCAGTAACATAAACGGTATTGCAGTAACATAAACGGTGCTGCAGTAACATAAACGGTATTGCAGTAACATAAACGGTATTGCAGTAACATAAACGGTGCTGCAGTAACATAAACGGTGCTACAGTAACATAAACGGTGCTGCAGTAACATAAACGGTATTGCAGTAACATAAACGGTGCTGCAGTAACATAAACGGTATTGCAGTAACATAAACGGTGTTGCAGTAACATAAACGGTGCTGCAGTAACATAAACGGTGCTGCAGTAACATAAACGGTGCTGTAGTAACATAAACGGTGCTGTAGTAACATAAACGGTGCTGCAGTAACATAAACGGTGCTGCAGTAACATAAACGGTGTTGCAGTAACATAAACGGTGCTGCAGTAAGCAATAAACGGTGCTGCAGTAACATAAACGGTGCTGTAGTAACATAAACGGTGCTGAGTAACATAAACGTTGCTGCAGTAACATAAACGGTGTTGCAGTAACATAAACGGTGTTGCAGTAACATAAACGGTGCTGCAGTAACATAAACAGTGCTGCAGTAACATAAACGGTGTTGCAGTAACATCAACGGTGCTGCAGTAACATAAACGGTGTTGCAGTAACATAAACGGTGCTGCAGTAACATAAACGGTATTGCAGTAACATAAACGGTGCTGCAGTAACATAAACGGTATTGCAGTAA
>WNWK01022230.1:0-32876 GCA_009830355.1 Cherax destructor
CTCAGACCACAGTTTTAGAAAAGAATTTGAAGATTTGGTATACAAACACGGATAGAATAACAAATAAATGTGAGGAGTGGCATGAAAGAATCAAGATGTCCCCAGACATCATAGCACTCACAGAAACGAAACTCACTGGGATAAGAGATGCAATCTTTCCACCCAGATATCAGATCCTGAGGAAATAGAGAGGGCAGAGGGGCAGGAGTTGACTGCTCATTAAAAACTGGTGAGGATTTGAAGAAATGAAAGGAATGGACTGAATGGGTGAAAGGGACTAAAAAAAAGGAACAATTCAGTCTGGGGGCCCTAAGGTGGTAATTGCAGTGATGTACAACCAGCCACAGAACAGCAGGAGGCCAACAGAAGAATATAAAGAGAGCAACACAGCAATGGTGGACACACTAGCTAAGGTTGCCAGAAGAGATCACGCGGGTAGAACAAAGTTACTAATTAGGGAAAATTGGGGGTCCCGAAACATGGTTAGCCAATTTGATGGATGTGGTACTAGAAAACCTAATGTTAGGGACACTACCAGAGAGAGAGATGAGGATGAACCAGCAAGACTGGACCTCGTATTCACCTTGATAAGTTCAGACATCGAGGACATCACATACGAAAGGCCCCCTGGACCTAGTGATCACATGGTTCTGAGCTTTGAATACATAGAGTTAAAAGTAGAGAGGGTTGCAGGAGTAGGATGGAAGAAGCCAAACTACAAACTGGGGACTACATAGGCATGAGGAACTTCCTGCAAGAGGTGCGTGGGAGAGAAAATTGGTAGGAAAATCAGTAAACAAAATGAGGAGAGGTTTGTTCCCAAGCCCAGAAGATCAAAACAAGCCCTTGGGTCACCCAAAAGTGTAGGGAGGCAAAAACTAGGAAAACAAAGAGGTAAATCAAAGATCCAGAAACGAGTATGCACAGATAAGGAAGAAGGCCCAGCGACAATACGAAAATGACATAGCATAGAAAGTCATGTTTGACCCGATGCTGTTGCATAGCCACATCAGGAGGAAGACAACAGTCAAGAACCAGGTAACACTGGTCAACAACCAAAATGTTTCCGAGACCAGAGTAGCAATTTTCAACTAATCTAATTTTAGGTCACTGATAATGAATATCATGGTTAAAATTGTTTGTTAGCTCTACTTTTCAATATACGTGTCACAACAGGTTCCAATAGGCTTGCGGCAGTGTGTTTCTTACCACACTCACAGTCTCACTGACCTTCAGTATTGTTCCAGCAGTCATAGAAGGTGGTTGTTCCAGCAGTCATACAAGGGGGTTGTGCTCTCCAAGTTTATATTTTGAGGTGAAACGTAGGTGATTTTCTTAGCCAAACTCTTTTTAAACTTATTATAAATATTCACTGAGCAAGCAGAGTGACCGAAACTTTGATGAAGCACACTCCTCTAGGCCACTACTTCTAACAAAAGGGGAACTCCATGACCTTGTCAGTGATCTGCAACTACCCAAAAATAAGGCAGAGTTGCTAGGCTCTCGTCTTCAACAGTGGAATCTCGTAGCAGCTGATGTGAAGATTTCAAAATTTCGTGACCGTCAGCAGCAGTTCAACGATTTCTTCGTAATGGAAGGTGATTTAGTGTCCTGCAACAATATTAATGGTCTGATGGAAGTACTTGGCATCGACTACGAACGCGGTCACTGGAAGCTGTTCATAGATTCATCAAAAACGAGTCTGAAAGGTGTCTTGCTGTATAACGGCAATAGTAAACCAGCTCAACATGAGATTTAAACAAATATTTACAGAGACAAAAAGGACTCTGGGAAGTCAGAGTGTGGGGGGGACACCAACAAGGGATATACCAACAAGTGTTGGATGAAATACACACAACCAAGGAGGAGGTGAAGAAGCTGCCAAGTGAACTTGATACCTCAAAGGCAGTGGGACCGGACATCTCTCCGTGGGTCCTTAGAGAGGAAGCAGAGATGCTGTGTGCCACTAAAACATCCATTGAAACTGGGCAACTACCTGAGGAACGGAAGACGGCAAATGTAGTCCCAATTTTTAAGAAAGGAGACAGACACGAGGCATTAAACTACACACCATTGTCACTGACGTGTATAGTATGCAAAGTCATGGAGAAGATTATCAATAGGAGAGTGGTGGAGCACCTAGAAAGAAACAACAACCAGCAAAGTTTCATGTAAAGGAAATCCTGTGTCATAAACCTACTGGAGTTTTATGACAAGGTAATGGAAGTATGGCACGAAAGATGGGTGGGTTGATTGCATTTTCTTGGACTGCAAGAAGGCTTTCAACACAGTTTCTCACAAGTGATTAGTGCAAAAGCTAGAGGATCAGGCACGCATAAAAGGAAAGGCACTGCAATGGATCAGAGAATACCTGAGAGGGAGGCAGCAGCGATTCATGGTACGTGATGAGGTGTCAGAATGGGCGGCTGTGACGAGCGGGGTTCCACAGGGGTAAGTCCTAGGACCAGTGCTGTTTTTAGTATATTTGAATGACATGACGGAAGGGATATACTGAGAAGTGTCCCTGTTTGCAGAGGATGTGATGTTAATGAGGAGAATTTAATCGGATGAGGATCAGACAGGACTACAAAGGGATCTGGACAGGCTGCAAGCCTTGTCCAGCAACTGGCTTCTCGAATTTAACCCCACCAAATGCAGTCATGAAGATCGGGAAGGGTATAGGCTAGGTGGCCAAAGACTGCATATGTGTCTAATTTATCAAACCTCACTCAAGGAAAAAGATCTTGGGGTGAGTATAATACCAAACACATCTCCTATGGCGCACATCGACCAAATGATTGCTGCAGCATATGGGCACCTGGCAAACCTAAGAATAGTATTCCGATACTTCAGTAAGGAATCGTTCAAGACTCTGTACACCGTGTATGTTAGACCCATATTGGAGTATGCAGCACCAGTTTGGAACCCACACCTGATCAAGGGAAATCGGTCTGACGACACTGGGGGACCGGAGGGTTAGGGGAGACATGATAACGACATATAAAATACTAGTAGGAATTGACAAGAGACAGAATGTTCCAGAGATGGGACACAGACACAAAGGGTCACAATTGGAAGTTGAAGACTCAGATATGTCAGAGGGGTGTTATTAAGTACTTCTTCAGTCATAGAGTTGTCAGGAAGTGGAATAGTCTGGAAAATGACGTAGTGGAGGCAGGAACCATACGCAGTTTTAAGACGAGGTTTGAAAAACTCATGGAGCAGGGAGAGAGAAGACCTAGTAGCGATCAGTGAAGAGGCGAGGCCACGAACTATGACTCAACCCCTGCAACCACATTTAAGTGAGTATAATTAGGTGAGTACACACACACACACACACACGACACGAGGCATTAAACTATAAACCTGTGTCACTGACGTGTATAGTATGCAAAGTCATGGAGATCATCAGGAGGAGAGTGGTGGAGCACCTAGAAAGACACAAGCTTATAAACGACAACCAGCACGGTTTCAGGGAAGGAAAATCCTGTGTCACAAACCTACTGGAGTTTTATGACAAGGTAACAGAAGTAAGACACGAGAGGGGTGGATAGACTGCATTTTCTTGGACTGCAAGAAGGCGTTCGACACAGTTCCTCACAAGAGGTTAATGCAAAAGCTAGAGGATCAGGCACACGTAACAGGAAAGACACTGCAATGGATCAGAGAATATCTGAGAGGGAGGCAACAACGAGTCATGGTACGTGACGAGGTGTCAGAGTGGGCACCTGTGACGAGTGGGGTTCCACAAGGGTCAGTCCTAGGACCTGTACTGTTTTTGGTATATGTGAATGACATAACAGAAGGGATAGACTCAGAAGTGTCCCTGTTTGCAGATGATGTGAAGTTAATGAAAAGAATTAAATCAGTCGAGGATCAGGCAGGACTACAAGGAGACCTGGACAGGCTACAAGCCTGGTCCAGTAACTGGCTACTAGAATTTAACCCTGCCAAATGTAAAGTCATGAAGATCGGGGAAGGGCAAAGAAGACCGCAGACAGAGTATAGTCTAGGTGGCCAAAGACTGCAAACCTCACTCAAGGAAATAGATCTTGGGGTGAGTAAAATACCGAGCACATCTCCTGAGGCACACATCAATCAGATAACTGCTGCAGCATACGGGCGGCTGGCAAACCTAAGAATAGCATTCCAATACCTCACTAAGGAATCATTCAAGACTCTGTACACCATATACGTCAGGCTCATACTGGAGTATGCAGCACTAGTTTGGAACCCACACCTGGTCAAGCACGTCAAGAAATTAGAGAAAGTGCAGAGGTTTGCAACAAGACTAGTCCCAGAGCTAAGGGGATTGTCCTACAAAGAAAGGTTAAGGAAAATCGGCCTGACGACACTAGAGGACAGGAGGGTTAGGGGAGACATGATAACGACATATAAGATACTGTGAGGAATAGATAATGTGGACAGAGACAAGATGTTCCAGAGAGGGGACACAGAAACAAGGGGTCACAATTGGAAGTTGAAGACTCCTATGAGTCAAAGGGATGTTAGGAAGTATTTCTTCAGTCATAGAGTTGTCAGGAAGTGGAATAGCCTAGAAAGCGACGTAGTGGAGGCAGGAACTATACATAGTTTTAAGACGAGGTTTGATAAAGCTCATGGAGCAGGGAGAGAGAGGACCTAGTAGCAATCAGTGAAGAGGCGGGGCCAGGAGCTATGACTCGACCCCTGCAACCACAAATAGGTGAGTACACACACACTATGACTCGACCCCTGCAACCACAAACAGATGAGTACACATAGTATGCACACGAGCATGCACAGGTATGGAGGGAGGCCCAGAAACCGTACGAAAATGACATAGCATCGAAAGTCAAGTCTGACCCGAAACTGATGTACAGTCACATCAGAAGGAAGACAACAGTCAAGGACCAGGTGATAAGGCTGAAGAGAGAAGATGGGGAACTCACAAGTAACGATCAAGAGGTATGTGAGGAGCTCATCTCGAGGTTTAAGGAAGTATTCACAGCGGAGTCAGGAAGGCAGCTGGGTAGACAGGATGGGGTGCGTCACCATCAAGGGATGTATCAAGTGCTGGAGGGCATACACACAACTGAGAGGGAGGTGAAGCAGTTACTCAGTGACCTTGATACCTCAAAAGCAATGGGTCCGGACAATATCTCCCTGTGGGTCCTTCGGGAAGGAGCTGAGGTTCTGAGTGTGCCAATTACCATAATAATCAACAAATCTCTTGAAACTGGGCAGCTACCTGAGGTATGGAAAAAGGCCAACCTAGTCCCCATCTTTAAAAAAGGAGACAGAAAAGAGGCACTAAACTATAGACCAGTGTCACTTACGTGTATAGTGTGCAAAGTCTTGGAGAAAATCATCAGGAAAAGAATGGTGGAGCATCTGGAGCTGAACAGGATAATCAACGCCAGACAGCACGGATTCAGGGAAGGCAAATCCTGTGTAACAAACCTCCTGGAGTTCTATGATAAAATAACAGAGGTAAGGCAAGAGAGAGAAGGGTGGGTTGACTGCATTTTCCTGGACTGCAGGAAGGCCTTCGACACAGTTCCTCATATGAGATTAGTAAAAAAGTTGAAAGACCAAGCGTGTATAACAGGAAGGGCACTGGAATGGATCAGGGAATACCTCACAGGGAGGCAACAACGGGTCATGGTGCGTGATGAAGTATCACAGTGGGTGTGAAGGTTGTCGCTAATCTTCTCAGGAAAAGTATAATAGAAAAAGACTAATAACAAGAAAAATAAACACTTTATTTTAATAGAATGAAATTTAAATAATAAATACGTAAATATGATTATAATAATCCTATATTAAAGAAAAATGAAAAATGAAAACAAAAAATATATATATGATTCAAAGCTAAATATTTACAGCTGTGGTCTTATCACTGAAGAACTGAATCCCTGTGATGACTCCGTGGTGGTGGTATTGTTGTTGTTGTTGCCTCGATGTTTTCCACAAATCCAATAGTTTTCCAAACTGTTACAATGTCACAAATGATGTCAGGGACTCAGTTGAAAGTTGTCCCCTAGTGACGTCCAGTTGCCTGATGTTTCTAGTGTGTACTGAGGTACTACTGGTGGTAGTGCAGAAATGGTGGTGGTAACTGTTTCTCACTTGGTGAGTACGCCGGCCCCCCACTCAGCCTTGAATCCGATGATATGAGCGGACACAGAGGACTGTGAATGAAATCACAATAATTACTCACCACTCTACCATTAATTTACATAGTAGGCATAAGGCCTTTAAAAGAAATGGTGAAACTGTAATACATAACTATCAAAAACCAAGGCAGGACATAGCAGAAGTGAATGTTGTTAAACATGAGTGAAACTCCAAAATAATTAAAGAGTGAAGCTCTTGAACATAAAATAATGAAGATACGAGCAGCCGTGAAGTACTTACAGTGAGATCGAGAGTGGTTAGTCGAGTGATTTCAACCGGTGGCCGGAGCCTAGCATTACACCTCTCACCGGGTAAAAAGGGGGGGTATAGCAGCAGCGAGACCCTCACCCCACCTTAACAAGCAAACTACCACTCAACAATCACTCTACATACCTTCACACTTTCATCACTCCTATCTATGGACTTTTCCCTCACAGTGGGCGCCTGTGACGAGCGGTGTACCAGTGCTATTGTTGGTATATGTGAAGGACATGACGGACGGGATAAACTCAGAAGTGTGTCTGTTCGCAGATGATGTGAAATTAATGAGGAGAATCACATCGAATAAGGACCAAGCCAGACTTCAAAGAGACCTGGACAAGCTTGACATCTGATCTAGCAACTGGCTTCTCGAATTTAATCCCACCAAATGCAAAATCATGAAGATCGGAGAAGGGCAAAGTAGACCGCTGACAGAGTACAGGCTAGGTGGACAAAGGCTACAATCCTCATCAAAGGAGGAAGACCTTGGGGTGAGTATAACGCCAAGCACTTCTCCGGAAACGCACATCAACCAGATAACTGCGGCAGCTTACTGGCGACTGGCAAACCTAAGATTAGCGTTCCGTTACCTTAACAAGGAATCGTTCAAGACACTGTACCCCGTGTACGTCAGGCCCATACTAGAGTATGCAGCACCAGTCTGGAACCCACACCTGGTCAAGCACGTCTAAAAATTAGAGAAAGTGCAAAGGTTTGCGACAAGGTTAGTTCCACAACTCAGGGGACTGTCCTATGAAGAAAGGTTGAGGGAAATAGGACTAACAACACTGGAGGACAGAAGGGTTAGAGGAGAGATGGTTACATACAAAATACTGTGGGGAATCGACAAGATAGATAGTGACAGGATGTTCCAGAGAGGGAACACAGAAACAAGGGGACACAACTGAAAGCTGAAGACTCAGATGAGTCAAAGGGATGTTAGGAAGCATTTCTTCAGCCATAGAGTAGTCAGGAAGTGGAATAGTCTAGCGAACGATATAGTGGAGACGGGAACCATACATAGTTTTAAGACAAGGCATGATAAAGCTCATGGAGCAGGACGAGCAGAGACCCAGTAGCGGACAGCAAAGAGGCGGGCCCAGGAGCTGAGTCTCGACCCCTGCAACCACAATTAGGTGAGTACAATTAGGTGAGTACACACACACACACACGCACTTGCACCATACCGGTTTTGGCATTCAGAAGGAATTTCTGTATCTTACAGGTTAAGCCAGGTCTCTGTTATAGCAATAATATATATGGTTCTTGCACTCATATTGTTAGTATAGTAAACCTTAAGAGAGCTAATCAATCGCTTTAAGAGAGCTAGTCAATCGCTTTAAGAGAGCTAGTCAATCGCTGCCCTCTACTGTCTCTTTGTTGACCAGTTCCATTGAATTTATTTGTATGATGATATGATATGTATGATGATATGTTAAGCATATCCTTGAGGTACCCTGGCAATTTTTAGCGATTTCATTCCTCGTTCTGTAACTTGTTTCCCACACACACACACATTACTTGATCTTCAATCAGTTAAAATCCTAGTCAACTCAGCAACGGCACCCTCGACAGAGCTGGCTATCGCTACCACTCTGGCCTCAGAGAGATGCACCCCATCGTTTGCGTACATTTGATGTTTGCCGTATAAATTGTCCCATTTGTCAGTGAATGTGATTACATGTTTTTTGCAGTACCTCTCTAGCCAGCAGTTTACACCGATTACCCTAGACATCCATTCATTGCTCACTCATTTTCTAGGTGACATGAGTCATATGATCTAGGCTGTGACTATGCTGGACTGTCATGATCACTATTATCCTGTCTGATTACCTCCTGAATGTACAACATAGACACACGAAGATGATCATCCTTGGAACCTTCTAAAGAAAAAAAAATACATTTCGTTGCTATTACAACCTCACGTTCAATGGCCTGTTATCTAGAGTGTAAAAGGGAGCTTGGAGCAAAGACACACAGTAGAAAATGCTTTGTATTGTATTTCCTTCACCAAGCAATTATGATTATATGACTTTTGTATTTTCCTTCACCAAGTATATTATAAGGCTTTGTACAAGTATGTACACTATATACAGAGAGAGTAGTATTAGTGCACGCCACGGTAGTCAAGGCAAAACAGCAGCCAATAGACAGAGACAACCGTACAACAACCAGATCAATGCAGGAATGACAATGACAAATTTGCGAGTGGTATCCACATCACCTTTGCCATTGTCAGATCCACATTATCATTGGCTGAACCGAGTCGTTGATTTGATGATGGGGCCAAGATCATCAAATTCTTAATGATGGTTCGCTGGTTGGAGGGGCAGCCTATATGGGTGTGTTAACATGCTCCGAATAAAGGGTACGTACTCTTTGCATGCAACAGTTGCACTACTGAGAAATAAACAAACCTATTAGGCAAAACAAAAATCTTTGTGATTACTGAACTGAGAACGATTTCCAGTCTTCCTCGTTTATCTTCTATTTGTATCCATACAATGTATCTAAAACTTTTAAAACATGAATTTTCCCATTATCTCTGTGTTTTTAATTCGCCATTTGATTCCATCATCCCAGATAACTTTATGAATAATATCACTTTTGAACAGTGGTTCGGCCTTATTTCCGGTGGTTGTTTATGTTACTTCCTCCAATGACAGATGTAAATAAGAAATAAAATTTGTTACGCAGCGGTTATTTACACCTGTCATAGTAATTTTTGGTTTCCAATTTAAGAGTCTGTACAGACATACGTTAGATTCATTACTTTGTTTACTTCACTCTGAACATGCAATCGATTTTCGTGTAAACAAACAGTTTTATGTTAAGTAAAAGGACACAAGTGCAACTAATGTTACTGGTAACGCCTTGATAAAACTCCTGGAGAGCGAAACGTTGCCACAATAAAATGTCACATTAGTTGCACTTGTGTCCTTTCACTTAGCATATTGTCGGTAATTCTACCAACATTATTACAGTTTTCTGCAAAAACTCGTTAAATTCTCTAAGTTTGGCTTGATCAGCAAAGTTGCTCCTGCTGTCTCTATTTCAGCTGGTTAGTCTCACAGCTCGAGACACCGGGCGTAAAATAAATCCCTCTTAAGATCTTGTGGTCGCATTATTCACTGTAGTTTTCGGACCCTTGGAAATGACTAGATAAAAACTGCAGTGGTGAATTTCTTAAGAAATTGCTCGAGCTTACGGACAAAGCTTGTCATTAGTCTCCCGCAGTTAAGATGCTGTTGAAGACATAAACACGACACCATAAAACTTAGTGAAGTTTTCACCTATTTATTAATTAAATGTGTCTAGAACAGTGCAAACGAGCTCTAGTTGGAGTCCAGACAAACCGGTCCCTGTCCTCTAGGTACCTGGGTTCTGTTTTTTACGTACCTCGGCCCATTGTCTTGTGTAGATAACTTGAATCAACTGGCTTGTGAATATAACTGGACGCCACTGTTTTGTGTAAGCATTTGGTCTCAACTTTACAAATTGTTATATTCCTATATGTTATGTACTACCAACTATTGTAAATCAAATTAATTACTACAGTTACCTATCTTTAATAACAGTAGTCTCCATAACCTGTGTCAATATAGAGTAAGAATTAGTTATAGTCTACCCGAAATGCATAGGCATGCTAGTGGCATTCTTTGTAATTAATATTTTATAATATGTAAACCACACATTGTAATCTTTAAAAAGGAAAAAACATTTCAATTTCAACTGGCTCGTGTAAGTCCCTGGACCTCTTCGTTTTCTTAGTACCTGGACTCCACTGCATTCTGTGGATACCTTGACACCACTGTGGTGTGTAGGTACCTGGACTCAACTGCGATGCGTTAGTACTTGTTAATTCCACTGTATTGTGAAGGAATCTTGTCATCCCTGATGATCGTAAGTATCCATTATATTGGAGAAGGAACGATCTCAAAATATCTCATTCTTTAACTTCATGCGGAAATAATTATTTCCTGGAAAGGGAAGACACGTGAATAGCGTGTTGAAGAGATCCATTGAAAGTGAACTACAACAAGGACATTCAGACAACATTCTTTAATATCTATAGATAAAATATTTCAGCATGTGATCATCATATGTTGGCTGATCAATAAACCTTGGAAATTTGTACTATCACGTATATTTGTTATGAGGATGTTGAAAAACTACGGTCCCTGGATGTTGATGGAGAATTTTCAGTCTCGCTTACTTAACCTTAGGTTTTCGATAGAAATATTTTGAACATTCAACTACATACCACATCCCCGCTCTCATTAGCAGCGATTTTGCTCCTAATGAGAACGGGTTGAAGCCTCAAACTTTATTTTGTGGTGACACCATTAGTACAAATGTTTGAATATTTATAAAGCAGTACATATATTTCGTGATTTCTCGACTTTATTGCTATTTACCAGCCAATGAAGTTTATGGGAAAGTATCACCATTTTTGTCCACTGTTGTGTTTATAGAACCTTCATTAAAAGTATAGTTTTTGTATTCTGTGTTAGTCACATCTTCAATAAAGACATACTTTATACTTTGTGATGATGGTCTCACATCTTTAAGATGCCCTTGTATTCTATTCAATACAGATATTCTTGTACTCAGTATTGGTCATGTCTTCAACAAAGATGCATTTGTACTCTTTGATGGTTACATAGTTAACGTGACGTATTTCCAATATCATGCAATCCAAGTTGCTTGTACGCCCACCTTTCCTGTTGACCCTATCAGTGTGGAAGAGTTTATAACCCTGTATGTTGCATTCAGAACGCATTCCTCTATCTTTTAAGTTGAACCTAGTCTTATTTATAGCAATAATATTTATATTACCTGCACTTGCAAGTAATCTTAGCTCATCTATCTTATTTCTTAGACTCCTACTATTTGTATGGTAAACCTTAAGGGAGCTAGTCACTCATTGCCCTTTTCTATCTCTCTTTGTTTGTTGAGCAATTGCTTTGCCTTTATTAGTAACTTTATTTTGAATATTGTCTTTTAAGCATATCCCTGGGGTATCCTGGTAATATCTGGAGCTTTCAACCCTAGTACTGCAGCGTGATTGTTTACCACAAACACCCATACCTCTATAATCTACCAGTATAAATTCTTAGCCAAGTCATCAATGACCCCCTCAATCGAACTGGCTAATGCAACCACTCCAGCCCCAGAGAGATGAGCCCCATCCCTTGCATACATATCATGTTTGACATAGAATTTGTCCCAGTTATCAATGAATGGAATTGCAATTTCCTTGCAGCAGCTGTTTAGCCAGCAGTTTATACTAATTGCCAAAGACATCCATTCATTGCCCACTCCCCTTCTAGGCAAGATGCTACATATGATTGGGATCCCCCCCTTACACCTGACTACTTCTATGGCTGACCTGTACTTATCCAGCAGCTCCTGTCTCCTGCCCTTCCCGATGTCATTTCCACCAGCACTAAGACAGATAATGGGCTTGTTCCCATTACCTGACATAATATTATCCAACCTGCTGACTATGTCACTAACACCAGCTCCTGGGAGGCACACTCTCTGTCGACCTTCCTGTCTCGGTTACAAAAAGCACGGTCCATATATCTTACCTGAGAGTCTCCCACAATTAGAATATTCTTACCTTGATTAGCAGGGAAGTCAGTGGTACCTTTAACCTCACTAACCACTGAAGTACACTCGTCCTGGAGAACAGAGAATCGATTTCCTACCTTCACATCTTCTCTATTAACCTTCCTTATCTTCCTGAATTGTGAACCACTTGCCACTTAAAGTGGCTGCAATTCTTTAACTCACTGCTGGTATCTTTTTCCTCACCAGCTCCAACCATCTCACACTCACTCCCAAACCCATCTAGGCGAAGCTTCAGCCTCCTATTTTCCTCCTGAAGAAGTAGAACCTCCTTCTTCAACACTTTAACCTGAGATTCCAAGACACTACAGCAATCCATGGTGCTCGGTAACACCCCACGCTAATTCCCAGACAGCTTAGGACAGTGACCTCACGTGACCACTGACCGCAGCATACCGTAGACAAACTCTTCTAGTAGACCCATAAATACTACAGTAGCTATTGGGACAATAGCCAAAGATATTCTTGCTATTTTGCGATGTGAAGGAGAGAGTGGTGATTGAGGTGGTATTGTGACGGTGTACTCACCTAATTGTACTCACCTAATTGTGGTTTCAGGGGTCGACACTCAGCTCATGGCCCCGCCTCTTCGCTGTCTGCTACTGGGTCTCTGCTCTCCCTGCTCCATGAGCTTTATCATACCTTGTCTTAAAACTATGTATGGTTCCTGCCTCCACTATATCTTTCTCTAGACTATTCCACTTCCTGACTACTCTGTGGCTGAAGAAATGCTTCCTAACATCCCTTTAACTCATCTGAGTCTTTAGCTTCCAGTTGTGTCCCCTTGTTTCCGTGTTCCCTCTCTGGAACATTCTGTCACTGTCTACCTTTTCAATTCCCCGCAGTATTTTGTATGTCGTTATCATGTCTCCTCTGACCCAATTCCTCCAGTGTTGTTAGTCCTATTTCCCTCAACCTTTCTTCATAAGACAGACCCCTGAGTTGTGGAACTAACCTTGTCGCAAACCTTTGCACTTTCTCTAGTTTCTTTACGTGCTTGACCAGGTGTGGGTTCCAGACTGGTGCTGCATATTCTAGTATGGGCCTGACGTACACGGTATACAGTGTCTTGAACGATTCTTTTTTAAGGTAACGGAACGCTAATCTTAGGTTTGCCAGTCGCCCATATGCTGCCGCAGTTATCTGGTTGATGTGTGCCTCCGGAGACGTGCTTGGCGTTATACTCACTCAAAGGTCTTTCTCCTTTGTCGAGGTTTGTAGCCTTTATCCGCCTAGCTTGTACTCTGTCAGCGGTCTTCTTTGCCCTTCTCCGATCCTCATGACTTTGCATTTGGAGGGATTGAATTCGAGAAGCCAGTTGCTAGACCAGATGTCGAGCTTGTCCAGGTCTGTTTGCAGCCCTGCCTGGTCCTCTTCCGATGTGATTCTCCTCATTATTTTTACATCATCCGCGAATAGAGACACTTCTGAGTCTATCCCGTCCGTCATGTCATTTACATATACCAGGAATAACACTGGTCCTAGGACTGACCCCTGCGGTACACCGCTCGTCACAGGCGCCCACTGTGATACCTCACCACGCACCATGACCCGTTGTTGCCTCCCTTTGAGGTATTCCCTGATCCATTCCAGTGCCCTTCCTGTTATACCTGCTTGTTCTTCCAACTTCTTTACTAATCTCATGTGAGGAACTGTGTCGAAGGCCTTCCTGCAGTCCAGGAAAATGCAATCAACCCACCCTTCTCTCTCCTGCCTTACCTCTGTTACTTTATCATAGAACTCTAGGAGGTTTGTTACACAGGATTTGTATAGTGCGGTTGATGTGTACGGGGTAAAGACAGGTTGTGGGCCGACCAGTTGGAGAGTGTTGCTTTCTCACTATCACTTAATAAACAATTGTTTAAGCCATGCACGTTTCCACCACTGGAAGATGTTAACACAAATCACGATGTCAAATTGTACAAGTCACGTTGCTATAAAACACCCAAATGTTATTACATAGCACAAAAGAGAAAATACTAGATATTCACTGTGAAGGCAATAGTGACATCAGTAACTAGGCCTACCAGTCTCTCTCTCATGTGGAGAAAAATTTCCAGTTTTGAAGGGCGATATTCCCCCCTTTTGACGGAAATAATGACCCTCTACAGAGAGGGCTACCCCTCTCAGAGGGACTTGTGAATCATCTTGCCTTCTCCCTCCCACAACAGCATTATTAAAGCCATATGTGGTGCGAAGCGTCACAAGGTACGCCTCTCTCTTTACCAGACTTGCTGTCAGTTGCACATACGAGGTTAAGTCTGGATCAATTGCCTTTCCCATATGGAAGGAAAAATTCAAAAGAAAACACCTCTTACCTGTGAAACAAGGTAGGGGTATTTTGACTTCCAGCCCACTTGTGTTAAACTCTGTTGCAAAAGCTAGCAGTGAATGTCTATAAAGCTGAAGTCAGCATTTCCTTTGTGGGATGATGAACTGGGGCACTCTACAGCACCTGCGAAGTCAGATTGCTTTAAGTACTCAGAGCTAATGCGTCATGGAACCTCCCACTAAGAATAAAGACAAACTGTGAAGTGCGCGGTCGTAGTCTCTGAAATACTCACACTCTCCACTAGGAAGTAAACTAGTGTAAGTATGAGTGATGTAATCCACAGTAAAGTCATGATAAAGTGTGTTTAATGTGTTCTGCTGTGTTTACTCAGGCGTAAATCGAACTCTGGGGGAAATTTCTCCCTACCGTGGACACTACAAATGGTGGTATTGACCATTTTTGAGGTCAGACATCCCTTACTAGAAGCTAGAGGTAACACACAAATAACCCGCACATAGAAGAGAGGCAGTGTCTGTTCGACATATTCTGTTGGACTGCCCACTTTATCAACGAGCACGCAGAATTTACCTCCAACGGCGTCTTCGCTCTGCGGCCCTTTCTTTACCTTCCCTTCTTGCTGATGGACCCTCCTTTAATCCTGACTCTCTCGTTGACTTTTTGACAGAAACTGTCTTACTACACAACCTCTGAAGATTATACCTTTAGCACCTACCTCAGTCCCTTCTACCTCGATCTCTTGCTACCCTCTATCCCTGCACTATCCACTGTCCTGCTGCACTCCATACCCTACTAATCATCCATCTCCCTCTTACAACCCATTCTCCCTGCATCCTGCAATAACCTGCAGCGCTGTATAACCCTTGTGGTTTAGTGCTTCTATTTGATTATAATAATAATTACGAGGACGTTGCGGTCCGACTTGGACATTTACAAAGTCACACTAACAATAAGGAGAGAAGGAGGGAGTATATATAGGCCAGCAGACAAGGACGGGAGCAAGAGAGGAAGTGTTGGAGGTAGTAATAATGGTAGTAGTAATAGTAGTAGTAGTAGTAGTGGAGTCAGTCATTTACTTAGAAAGGGGAGCACTGCAAGGGAGCTAGGGGCCCACAGAGGGTAGGAACAAGAACACAGAGGGGGGAAATAAGGACAAATAAGGCAGAAGAAAAAAAACCCAAAGGAGAAAGGAGAAAGAAGGAGGCATATACAGAGACAAAGCCACGACTAAAATTCATACAAGGAAAGTTGTGTATAAGGAAGGATTCAACCAGACGGCGACTGTGAAAGTTACACGCAGGGTAGTCAGTTTAAGCTCCTCTCTTCTATGTGTGGGTTATTTGTGCATTGTTCCATTCACGGTATTGTGCCTTTTTTTGTTGTTTAAGCTAGGGGTATTTGGGTCAGTTACAATAACCAGATAAGCCTGAGTAAACTCATATTAGCTAGTGTTATCTGCAGCTAATAGGTAAATATGGGATCTGATTGTGGGTTACCAATAGACCTTGTCACCCACGGGCGATACGCCCAACAAACGTGAGTAATCTATCACATTTCAAGGCAAAAGTGAAATACTTGACATATACGCTTCTTTGGGGCGTATATGTTAATCGAGTTACTAGTCATTCTACAGCTCCTGTGAGAGACAACATCAGATCATTCCAAGGAGACTTCTTGAACTGCGGCTCCAAGAAGTCTGAGTTGTCAACAAAAGCTAAGTGACCCTCCTTCTTTTATTATTATTATTATTATTATTATTATTATTATTATTATGACGGAAAGTGAACTTAGCTAACAGATTTTCCCCACACCTCACACTCACTATATTTGTTCACCAACACAATCTTCTTAAATATCACTGATTTCGCTGATATTCACTTCCATGAAGGGGTTGGCTTATTTCTGTTCGTGTGTTGTAGGTAGTACAATGTCACTGAACAGCTTTTTTCCTCAAGAACCCTCGTAGTTAAGTAATATTAAAAAAGTTTGTGGAACACTCCATAACACATCCTACCACCACTTCTCTCTCTCTCTCTTGTTTGCTGAATTACGGGACACCTTACATGTTCCGTAACTTGGTTGGTAGTGCACTCAGCTCACACATTGAGGTCCATGGTTCGATCTCCGGTGCGGTTGCAAGCATTGGATGTGTTTCCTTAAGATACCTGCTCTCCCTGTTCACCTAGCAGTAAGTACCAGGGTGTTAGTCGACTGGTGTGGGTCGCATCCTGAAGACAAAATTAACCTAAGTTGCAGGAATTGCTCTGCATAACCAGGGGCTTTCACTGATGTCAGCTAGGTCTGTGAAAGTTGTTTCACGTACTTGTAAGATTATTAAATATTATTATTATTATTATTATTATTATTATTATTATTATTATTATTAGTAGTAGTAGTAGTAGTAGTAGTAATAGTAGTATCATTCCACGCCCAGCCTTGGTTGTGTGCGGGTGTATTGAGGAGACCTCTGGTGGCCGACTTGTGAGATTTTATTTTCACAGCCATGACGGAGGGATACAGGCGCCGCGTAAACACCATTGGAATTGAAGTACTTCAGGGAGCGGTTTATCCATCAAACGTGGACGTTGTCTTGCCGGCTATACTTCGAGATTCTCTGGGTGTGGACCACTCAGAATTGTACGGCATAGCCCTTAACGGGGCACGACGGATCTTCGTGAAATTTGCATGTACGGCGGCGTATACCAGAGTTGTGGATAAATATCAGGACAAGCGGCTGGTGGTAATGCAAGGACTGGAGGTATGTGTAAGGGACGTTTCGGCAACTTACAAATGGATAAAGTTGCGAAACGTTCCATTTGAAGCTGGGGAAAGTGACATACAGGAAATGATGAAGATGTATGGGATTGTCCATGCTGTTACTGTTGGTAGATGGATGAATGGTCTTTACGCTGGTATGTTGGAAGGCACATATTCGGTAAAAATGACATTAAGGAATCCCATACCCTCCTTTATCTTAATGCATGGTTTTCGCACTCAGGTATATGTTACCTATGTTGGACAGGTGCGTACCTGCCGGTTGTGTGGGCAGACGGGGCACCTGGCGGTTGACTGTCAACGTAAAAGGCCTGAGGAGGGTAACGTCGGGAAGGAGAATATACTACGGACGAATGAAGGAGTGCAACAGGACGAAGAATTGGCAAGGAAACAAGGAGATGGTGTGAAGGAGGGCATGGTACGACAGGTATGGAGCGAGGAGGTGGAGCAGGAGGAAAGAGTACAGGGAGAGGTGGACAGGGTGCAGCCTGCAGAATCTGTGGTGACTGGTGTAACGTCTATGGACGAGAGTCAGAGGATGTACGGGAGGAGGCTGAGATCTTGGAGGATCTGAATGAGTTCATTCGAGGTGGTCCTTTGTCACTTGAGGAAGTGGCAGGGATGGGAATTGGGGAGAATCAAATTGATGTCAATGACGGCACTGAAGGACGAAGTGAAGTCCTGGGGAAGACAGGACATCAAGTTGAGGTTCAGGGTACAGTGTCAGTAGTGGTAGCAGAAATACATAGGGAAGAGAGTATGGAAGTAAGTGGAGACAAAGGGAATCAAGGAAAAGGCCAGGGAAGAATCTGAGGATGACCTATTAACTGCTGCACAAAGGCCTGGTAAGAAGGTGTGGGCGGATGTGGTGCAGGAAAAGGAAGTAGGGTGAAGGGTAATGGTGATAGAAGGGATATAAAGGGTGATGGGAGGATTAAGGGAGGGTTGGAAGGAGCAACACAGGGAAAACTAGATAAAAGAGTACTGAAGCAGAAGGAAAACCCCAGCCCTTCACTTTAGGTGTGTAACGATGAATGTTAATGGCCTCAGGAACGAGGTCAAACGTAAATGGGTTGAAGTAACATTGAAGAGGATGAGAGTAGATGTGATATTTTTCCAAGAACACAATTATCAAATAGGATCGGAACTGGTAGTTAAGGGGTATAGGGTTTTGCGTGTGACGCAGGGGCTTTCAAGGGTGGGGTGATGGTGGGTATTAGAGAGTCCAGTCCTTTTACCTTGTCATCATGGGAGCATGTGGGAAGTCGAGTGGTAAGGGTGAACGGGGAGTGGGGTGGGGTACAAGTAAGTTTCCTTGGGGTATATATGCCGGCTGTTGCTAATAGGAGTATCAAGGATGATTTTGTTAATAACGAGTTGCGTATGCTTTCAGAGGATTGCCCAGTAGCGATTATAGCTGGGGATTGGAATAGCGTGATTCGGATTAGGGATGTGGAGCCCGAAGAGGGTGTGTTTTGGGGTCTCTAAGGGATGTATTGGGGGCGGTGGGGGTGGTGGATGTGGTGGGGAAGGGATGAGTTGGTGGAATATACTTTCTTAAGGAATAATTATGCGGCAAGACTGGATCGAATATACGTGACAAGGTCGGTGGATGTGCGAAAGGTGGAATGCTTTGATTTGGGTTTTTCAGATCACAGGGGTGTGTTATTTGAAGGAGGGTGGGAAGGGTTGTGCATGTGTATAAGAGTTTTGGAAATTGAATACGAGGTTATTGGAAAGGGAAGGGGAGGAGGAGGCATTTGAGCAGTGGTGGGAAGGGTTGTGGGGGGATAGGGATAAAGTCAGTTGTTAAATGGTGGAATGAGACGGGGAAAGTGGAAATTAGAAAGTATTATGAGAGGGTTGGCGGTGAGGAAATGAGGTATAGGTATGGGTATCAGAGGTATTTGGAGGGGCTTTTAGGTGAGTGTCAGGGTGGGGATTGGAGGGAAAGAATTATGGTGAGGTGGTAGAGTTGAGGGCAAAGTTAAGGGAAATACAGGAGGAGAGATTTCATGGACTAAGGATTCGAAGTGGTATGGAAGAAGTTTTGTGGGGAATAAAGTGTCAAAGGTAGTGTTAAGAAATTTTCAACGGCGAAGGAAAGGTATGTTGATAGAATCATTGAAGGTGGAAGGGGGTGAGAGGGTATCAGGAGGGAACGGTACTGAGGACAACGGAGGGATGGGGGTACGCAGAGGGTTGGTTTTGTAACAAATATGAAAAGGGAGACAGATGAGGAGGCTAAAGGTAGGATATTGAGGGAATTGGGAAATTATTAGGTGAGGAAGAGAGGAAGGAATGTGAGGGAAATTTTGGAGGAGGAGGTATGGGAGGCGGTGAGGGTTTGAGATTGGGAAAGTCGCCTGGCATAGACGGGTTGCGGGAATTGTATGTTAAGCATTGGCAGGTTTTGAAGGGGTAATCGTTAAAATGGTAAATGAACTGAAAGAGGAGGGGAATATGGGTGAGTCGATGAGAACGGGGGTTGTAGTACTAGTGGTGAAAGGGGGTATCAGGAGGGGTTAGGTGATTATAGGGAATAGCATTATTGACTGCAGATTATAAAATATTTGCAAAGGTTTTAGCAAACAGGATCAAAAGAGGGTTAGGGGAATGTTGCATGAGGACAATACGGGGTGCCGGGACGGAGTATCAGAACGGGGCATAGACGTATAAAGCAGTTTATTGAGAATAGTCAGATGGGAGGAGTATTGGGGTGGATTGGCAGAGGGCATATGATAGGGTGGACAGGGAAATGTTATTGGATATTTTGGGTAGGCAAGGGTTTGGGAGGTAGTTATAGGATGGGTTCGAACTTTGTATGAGGGGCTTTAGTTAGGGTGCAAATTAATGGGAATGTGGGAAGAAAGGTGGAGATGAAGAAGGGTCTGCGGCAGGGATGTCCGCTGTCGCAGATCCTTTTGCCTTATTACAGGATCCGTTTTATAGGTTGGTGGAGGAGGAGGTTTTACGGGAGGGTGACATGGAGGAGGATGCAGAGGGGGTATTGTTGGTTATGTAGATGATACTACAGTGTTGGTCAGGTCTGAGAAGCAGTTGAGAATGATCAATGAGTTGGTTGAAAAGTTTGGGAAGGCAACGGGAATGAGGGGAATAAGGAAAAATCTAATTTATTGGAGGTAGGCAGTTGGTCGGGGAACGTTGGAGAAACGGAGGGATGGAGTTGTGTGAAAACTATAAAAATATGTGGGATAGTGTTCAGTGCTGATCCTTTGGTGGCTAGAGGTAAATTCAAGATTGGTAGTGGATGCTGCTATTGATAGGATGAAGGGATGGGGAATGAGAGAGGTAACTTTGTTGCAAAGGGTGGTAGTTATTAACGTTTTAGTGTATAGTAAATTGTGGTTTAGGGCGGTGGTATATCCTCTCTTAGAAGTGGATGTGCAGCGGTTGTTGAAGTACGTGTTGAAGTTTGTATGGGGAATGGGAGACATTGGATGTGTAGGGAAGTAGTGGAAACGAGGGTGAGGTGGGGGGGGTTAGGGTTGGTCCCCTTGAGGTGTAGGTTAAGGAGTGTTTTTGTGAGGCATGAGTTTTTGATGAGGGAGGAGAGGGGGGACGAAACGTGGGATTGGTGATGAAGGAGGTGCGAAGGTGGTGGGGAGGAAAGGATATATTGCTTTGTGAGGCTATTTTACGAGGGTTATTGGTTATGAAGGAGCCGGGAAGGTGTAGAGTAAGCCGTTTGGATAGGTTGGGGATGGAGAGAATGGAGATGCAAGGGAGTGAGGTTTATCCTTTGTATGATTGGAAAGGAATTTGGGGTGGTTAAAGAAGTTGAAGGTGCACCCAAGGGTGAGGGAAACAGGGTATAGGTTTCTTCAGGGTATTTTGGCGTCAGGGCCCAGCTTTATGTGATGGGGTTGAGTGGGGATGGGTATTGCCGTAAGTGTGGGGAGGTAGATACAGCTTATCACGCCATCTATTTTTGTGAGGGTTTGGAAGCAGTAAGGAAATGGTTTGGGGAGTTTTGAGGATGGTAGGTGGGAGGGGTATCCGTTTTGAGGGCTTTGAGTTTAGATTTGGGGAGTTTCTCGGAAAGCATACGTAGAGGGATGTCTTATTTGGTGTTGGATTTTATACATATATCTTGGGGTATGAGGGACGTAGAGGGATGGTTCGAATAAGGGCTTTAGGAGCGGGGTTTTTTAGGACAAAATGTAGGAATCGGAGTTTGTATAGTGGGGTATGGAACAGGGCTTTTTCGAGTGGTTATCAAGAGATGACAGTGAATAGCATGTTGAGGGTGCCAAGGTGAAAGGACTGGTGTTGATTATGGTAGAAGTCACGGGAGGTGAAATGGGTAGAGGGTGGGTAGGAGGATAGTAATGTAGGTAGGGAGGAGAGGGGTGGGGGTTTGTGTTTAAAGGGATTGGGAGGAGGGGGTAGTAGCTGGGTATTCTAGGTTCGGCAATAGATCAGGGAATGGGCGGGGATTTTTCTGGTTCAGTGCTCTAGTCTGGGAAATAAGATAATAAAAGTAGTGGTATTGTTCATAGAGACACAATATTAAATGCAGACATGCATATACGGGCGACGATAAAATGTACATATATTAGGATGTGTTGCTTATATAAACCTATATCTGGGGAAACTTAATTGTTAGGGATCCCATTTGAAGAGATCCTGTTTTTAGTTCTGAGTAGTGCATTAAGTGGTAGGTCCTGATTGATGGGTTATGGTGTTTTCAAAATAATAACTCATAAGGATATGTCCGGCTATTGTATAATGTGAATGTCAATTTATGTAATTTTGTAGAGTTGAGGCGATGCTGATACTTATTGTGAAAAGGTTAATGATAACTCACTAGGTTTCTGTTGTAATTTCTAGGTTATGTTTTGCTGTGTATGTGTTTATTATATTTTGTTAGAACTTACAATTTTGTGCAGCATCTGATTGTATAACGTGTTAATTTTCTAGTGTGTTTTTCTATGTGTGCACCACGAACGTGTATTGTGGCAGATTTTTCGGTGTAGTTGTGTGACGTTGTGCTGTAGACATAGTGTTGTCTACGTAAGTGATAGCCAGATGATAATGTATTTTCTTTTGAGAAACTGTTGTCGTGTAACCTCTTGTTATGGGGTACAGTTTTTGTTGTGTGTTATGGTAAATCACCTGTTTTTCATAAAAAAACATAAGGTTTCTTATTCAGGTGTTTTTGGACCATGAATGTACGGTTTCATTGTATAGTTTTGTTTGTTTGTATAGACCCATTAAGAATAAAACAAGGTGTAGGTTTTGTTGAACATATTGTTATATTGTGTGCAGTTTGCACGGGTTGTTTTGGATATATTGATAGATATGTTTTTTATGTTCTGTTTGTGGTTTTTTAAATGGCCTGTTTTGTCAATGAGCATAAATAGTTTATGTTTTTGTATATATTTGTCTTAAATAAAATATAAAAAAAAAAAAAAAGTAATAGTAGTAGTAGTAGTAGTAATAGTAGTAGTAGTAGTAGTAGTAGTAGTAGTAGTAGTAATAGTAGTAGTAGTAGTAGTAGTACACACCCCCTGCTCTCAGCAGTACCCAACCTCACATGTATTTGATCTCGCTGTTTCATCAACCCCCATATGACTATTCTCCGAACCTGGCTTCACGAAGCTCGTTAACCTTATAAGATCGTGTATTCGATCAATCCTGAATAGCTGATGAAGCCCAGCCTTGTGCCCATGAAGCCCAGCCTTGTGTCCATGAAGCCCAGCCTTGTGCCCATGAACACTATACAAAAAGTCGGTTCAATAATTTATTTATTTTAAGGGAGTGGGACAACATTCATGACAAGCTCTGGAATTATATTTTCAACAAACAAAATCAGAATATCAATTTGATTAGCAAAGAGAGAGTACTCTCCGAGTTCACATAATCAGAGACGCTTTTAGTTGAAATGAAACAAGTGAACGGACATGATGCTTCCTGTTAATTGGTAAACATAACAAGATGCTCTCTGAATTTCAGGTTGTAATCCTCAAAACACCTAAAAAACATTAATCATTATCATTCCTGCAGTTTCACACTTTTCAGAAATGAAGCAGAGAAAGATAATAAAGAACTTAATTTTCTTTTATCTAGTGGTGTGCCAACACATGTGTTTACCTGGAGATTTATCTGGAGAGAGTTCCAGGGGTCAACGCCCCTGCGGCCCGGTTTACGGTATCGGTATTGGAATATGTGAAAAAACTGCCGATGCCAACCGATGATTTTAAAATACTAATATTAAGTGTGTGCTTCAAAAAATATTAAAATTAACACTCAACCCCTCGCTTGAGAGGATTACTTACATACACTATCATACTGACACCACAGAACTGCAGGAGGCCAAGAGAGAAATATGAAGAGAGCAACAGAGCAATGGTGGACACACTGGCTGAGGTGGCAAGAAGAGCTCACTCGAGCAGAGCAAAATTACTGATTATGGGCGACTACAACCACAGGGAGATCGAGTGGGAAAACATGGAGCCACATGGTGGGCCAGAAACATGGAGAGCCAAGATTATGGATGTGGTACTGGAAAACCTTATGCACCAACATGTCAGAGCCACTACCAGAGAGAGAGGAGAGGACGAACCAGCAAGGCTGGACCTCGTGTTCACCCTGAGCAGCTCAGACATTGAGGACATCACATATGACAGGCCCCTGGGAGCAGTGACCATGTGGTTCTGAGCTTTGAGTACATAGTAGAGTTACAGGTGGAGAGGGCAACAGGCGTTGAAATGGAAAAGCCAAACTATAAGAGAGGGCACTACACGGGTATGAGGAACTTCCTGCAGGAGGTTCAGTGGGACAGAGACATGGAAGGAAAGTCAGTAAACGAAATGATGGAATACGTAACAACAAAATGCAAGGAGGCAGAGGAAAGGTTTGTTCCCAAGAGCAACAGAAATAAAGGGAAGCCCAGAACGAGCCCTTGGTTTACCCAAAGGTGCAGGGAGGCAAAGATTAAGTGCGCTAGAGAATAGAAAAAGTACAGAAGGCAAAGGACCCAGGAAAATAAGAAGATTAGTCGTAGAGCCAGAAACGAGTATGCACAGATAAGGAGGGAGGCCCAGCGGCTTTACGAAAATGACATAGCATCAAAAGTCAAGTCGGACCCGAAACTGCTGTATAGTCACATTAGGAGGAAGATAACAGTCAAAGACCAAGTGATCAGGCTGAGGAAAGAAGGGTGAGGGGGAACTCACAAGAAACAATCAAGAGGTATGTGAGGAGCTCAACACGAGATTTAAGGAAGTATTTACAGTGGAGGCAGGAAGGACTCTGGGAAGACAGTACAGAGTGGGACAAAAACAAGGAATATACCAAGTGTTGGATGACATACACACAACTGAGAAGGAGGTGCTGAAGTTGCTCAGTGACCTTGATACCTCAAAGGCGATGGGACCGGACATCTCCCCGTGGGTCCTAAGAGAGGGAGCAGAGATGCTGTGTGTGCCACTAACCACAATATTCAACACATCCCATGAAACTGGGCAGCTACCTGAGGTATGGAAGTAGGCAAATGTAGTTCCCATTTTTAAGAAAGGAGACAGAAACGAGGAACAAAACTATAGACCAGTGTCACTTACGTGTATAGTGTGCAAATTAATGGAGAAGATAATCAGGAGGAGAATGGTGGAGCACCTGGAACGGCACAAGATTATAAACAACAACCAGCACGGATTCATGGAAGGCAAATCCTGTGTCACAAACCTTCTGGAGTTCTATGACAAAGTAACAGATGTATGACACGAGAGAGAGGGGTGGGTTGATTGCATTTTCTTGGATGCAGGAAGGCCTTCGACACAGTTCCTCATAAGAGATTAGTGCAGAAGTTAGAGGATCAGGCGTGTATAACAGGAAGGGCACTGCATTGGATCAGAGAATACCTAACAGGGAGGCAACAACGGGTCATGGTACGTGATGAGGTATCACAGTGGGTCCCTATGACGAGCGGGGTCCCTCAGGAGTCAGTCCTAGGACCAGTGCCATTCTTGGTATATGTGAATGACATGACGAACGGGATAGACTCAGAAGTGTCTCTGTTCGCAGACGATGTGAAGTTAATGAGGAGAATTAAATCAGATGAGGATCAGGCAGGACTTCAAAGAGACCTGGACATGCTTTACACCTGGTCCAGCAACTGGCTTCTCGAATTTAACCCCGCCAAATGCAAAGTCATGAAGATCGGGGAAGGTCAAAGAAGACCGAAGACAGAGTATAGGCTAGGTGGCCAAAGACTGTAAACCTCACTAAAGGAGAAAGATCTTGAGGTGAGTATAACACCAAGCACGTCTCCGGAAGCACTGATCAATGAGATAATTGCTGCAGCATACGAGCAACTGGCAAACCTGAGAATAGCGTTCCGATACCTTAGTAAGGAATCGTTCAAGACATTGTACACCGTGTACGTCAGGCCCATACTAGAGTATGCAGCGTCAGTTTGGAACCCGTACCTGGTCAAGCACGTCAAGAAATTAGAAAAAGTGTAAAGGTTTTCGACAAGGCTGGTTCCAGAGCTAAGTGGAATGTCCTACGAAGAAAGGTTAAGGGAAATCGGCCTGACAACAGTGGAGGACAGGAGGGTTAGGGGAGACATGATAACGACATACAAAATACTTTGGGGAATTGACAAGGTGGATATAGACAGGATGTTCCAGAGAGTGGACACAGAAGCAAGGGGTCACAATTGGAAGTAGAAGACTCAGATGAGTCAAAGGGATGTGAGGAAGTATTTCATCAGCCATAGAGTAGTCAGGAAGTGGAATAGTCTAGCAAGTGATGTAGTGGAGGCAGGAACCATACATAGCTTTAAGACGAAGTATGATAAACCTCATGGAGCAGGGAGAGAAGGGACTCAGTAGCGATCAGTGAACAGGCGGCGCCAGGAGTTTAGTCTCGACCCCTGCAACCACAATAAGGTGAGTACATACACACACACACACACACACACACACACACACACACACACACACACAAGGTGGACAGAGACAGAATGTTCCAGAGATGGGACACAGCAACAAGGGGACACAGTTGGAAGTTGAAGACTCAGATGAATCACAGGGATGTTAGAAAGTATTTTTTCAGTCACAGAGTGGTCAGGAAGTGGACTAGTTTCGAAAGCGATGTAGTGGAGGCAGGATCCATTCATAGTTTTAAGAAGAGGTATGACAGTTTTTTTCCCTCATGCACTGTGTGGTGCAGGAATTTTTTTATACTGTGCACACTGACCACACAAACCAATTCTATTACATCTAGGCCTAACAGCCTGTTTCTGCTTGATTTGAGGGCGCTAGAATTTAGCCTCATGGCGTAGGGAGAGTGATCCAGTAGCGGGCAGTGAAGAGGCGGGGCCAGGAGCTATGACTCGACCCCTGCAACCACAACTAGGTGAGTACAACTGAGTACACACACACACACACACACACAACAACAACAACATTCCGACATCTTAATAAAGAATCGTTCAGGACCCTGTACACTGTGTACGTTAGGCCCATACTGGAGTATGCAGCACCAGTTTGGAACCCACATTTATCCAAGCACGTAAAGAAACTAGAGAAAGTGCAAAGGTTTGCAACAAGACTAGTCCCGGAGCTAAGGGGTATGTCCTACGAGGAGAGGTTAAGGGAAATCGACCTGACGACACTGGAGGACAGGAGAGATAGGGAAGACATGATAACGACATATAAAATACTGAGAGGAATTGACAAGGTTGACAGAGACAGAATGTTCCAAAGATGGTACACAGCAACAAGGGGACACAGTTGGAAGTTGAAGACTCAGATGAATCACAGGGATGTTAGGAAGTATTTCTTCAGTCACAGAGTAGTCGGGAAGTGGAGTGAGGCAGGTTCCATACACAGCTTTAAGAAGAGGTATGATAAAGCTCATGGCGCAGGGAGAGTGACCCAGTAGCGGCCAGTGAAGAGGCGGGGCCAGGAGCTATGTCTCGACCCCTGCAACCACAACTAGGTGAGTACAACTAGGTGAGTACACACACACACACACACACACACACACACACACACACACGTACACGGTGTATAGTGTTGTGAATGACTCCTTAAATGTCCAAACGCTATTCTCAGGTTTGCCAAGCGCAGTATGATACAGCAGTTATTTGGTTGATGTGCGCCTCAGAGGAGCTTGGTATGATGCTCACCCCAAGAGCGTTTTCATTGAGTTTTACAGCCATTGACCTTTTAGGCTGTCCTCCCCCAAGCTTCATAACTTCGCACTTGCTGAGGTTAAACTCCAGGGGCAGTTTGTCGGACCAGGCTTGCAGCCTGTCCAGATCCCGTTGTAGCTACCTGAATCTTGTCTGCGTGTATTCATATTAGATTCACACTATTGACTCTATCCCTTCCGTCACAATATTCACATACACAAGAAACAGCACCGGACCCAGGACTGACCCTTGTGGAACCCATTCGACACATGCACCCACTCTGACACTTAATCTCACACTGAAACACGTTTTATCCTTCATTTTAGGTATTCCCTGATCCATTGCAGTACATTCCTTCCTATTCCTGCCTGCTCCTCTAGCTTTTCAACAAGTATCTTGTGTGGTAGTATCGAAAGTCTTCCAAGAAGATGCAGTCTACCCATCCCTCTCTCTCCTGTCTTACTTCTATTACCTTGTCATATAACTCCATTTGGTTTGTGATACAGTATTTCTCTTCCATAAAGCTGTGGAGAAAATTCTCTTGAAGGGGGATTTCAGCCCTCTCAGCCCCTTCAGCCCCCTGAGGGACTCAGCCCTCCAGAGGGGCTGATAGCTTCTCTTGCTTCTGCATAAACAGTTTAATAATGAAATCCACTTGCAGCTTGTACTAGTAATGAGTCACGTCATCTCGTGTTGCACCAAGTGTTCGTGTAATAAGAGTGGCAGTGAAATGAGAAAAATAACTTTTTTCACTTAGCAGGAAAATTACAGGAAAACCCTGCGTCACTTTACTTACAATGTGGAACAATAATGAACTGTCGTCGATAGTTAGATACCAGGAAATCTATGATTTGTAATGAATACGTTGCTGGGCTCAGATTGACTTCTGGAGAAGAAGAGAAAGTGTGTGTCACGCGAGCATTGCCCTAAACAAAGGAACAATAGTGTTCAGTGTTTGACTCTTGTAAAATATCAAAATTCGTGGTAGAACTATCACAGTGAAGTGTAACTATCTTCCTGTTGTGAAATTACCACTAAAGGACAAATCTTAGTTATAGTGTAACAGATCATGCTGTGGACAGTCTTGACTGATTAAAGGACAGTGCAACTTACGAGACATACTACTCCTCCAATCAAGTCACCAATACCTGTCGTATGTGGTGCTGTAGCACTACCGCTCATGTTACAAAGAGCAAGGTAAGTCTCGATCTCTTGTTAAACATAGAAGCTGTAGTTTCGCATGAACACAAGGTGATTGAGGCCGTCCTATAATATATAGTAGTTAGACTGTTGGGTTTAGTCCTGACTCTTTCTCTTCTCCTTCAGCTCTTCCTCTCACCGGCTATTCTTCTTCTGTCCCCACTTACCCCTCGCCCCTAGTGGGTCCTTACCCGAGAGTCTGAACTAACTAACTAACCGTCCTATAGACGGGAAAGAGGTGTGGGCTTTTGAGACCAAACCAGTAAGTGAAATTTCATTCATCATTACGTTCAAGTGAAATGCTGAAATATATGCTCCTTTGGGGCAACTTCTTAATCCCTTTTTATTGCTCATCAGCTCTGGGGTGGAGAATAGCTGATCCAGTCGAAGGAGCCGTTCTTGGTGAAGCTGCAGAACGGCTGAGTCAGCACCGAAGCTAAGTGTCTTTCGTTCATGTATTTACAGATACATAACTTGGTTTAATATTCTCCAGAACCCTTACAAAAGCCGTACTGGTTGTCATATATAAGTCCATTCCTTTCTAGGAGCTCCACCATTTTTTACATACATGTCAGCGATACTGGTCTGTAAATTAGTCCAGCCTGTCTGTCTCCTTTCTTAAAAATCAGGACTACATTTGCTGTCTTCCACACCTGAATCAGTTACCCTGTTTCGATAGATTTATTGACGACTGTAGTTAGTGGCACACAAATGCATTGGTTCCCTCTCTTAGGACCCAGGGAGAGATATCTGGGCCCACCACCATCGAGGTGGTGGGACCAGATATTACCTAGATCCTCTAGCAGTTTCTCCACCTTCTCCTCGGTTGTGTGCAGTGTGTCCAGCACTTGCTGGTGCACCCTACTATTATTTCGGTTTTCTAAGAGCCTCTCTGTCTACACTGTAAATGCCTCCCTGAATCTTGAGCTGAGTTCTTCACATAGTTCCTGGTTTTTCCCTGTGAGTTCTGCTCCTTCCTTCCTCGGCCTGATCACCTGATTTTTGACTGTTGTTTTCCTCCTCATGTTGTTTTATAACAATTTTGGGTCAGATTTAGCTTTGACGCCACTTCACTGGTCGATACTAAGTCACTCTCTCCCTGCTCCATGAGCTTTCTCATACCTCTTCTTAAAGCTATGTATGAAACTTGCCTCCACTACATCACTCTCCAGATTATTCCACTTCTTGACAACTCTAAGGCTAAAGAAATACTTACCAACATCCCGAAGACTCATATGGGTTTTCACCTTCCAATTGTGGTCTTTTGTTCCTATGTACCATCTCTGAAACATTCGAGCTCTGTCCACCTTTTCAAATCCTGTCAGTATTTTATACGTCGTTATCATGTTCCCCCTATCCCTCCTATCCTATAGTGTCATCAAGTTAAGTTCCCTTAATCTCTCCTCGTAGGACATACCCCTCAGTTCCGGGACTAGTTTTGATGCAAACTTTTGCACTTTCTCCAATTCCTTGACGTGTTTGATTAGGTGTGGGTTCCAGACTGGTGCTGCATACTCCAGTATGGGCCTGACGTACATGGTGTACAATGTCGTGAATGACTTCTTACTTAGATATCGAAATACTATTTTCAGGTTTGCTAAGCGCCCATATGCTTCAGAATCCCTTGTAATCTTACCTGATCCTCTTCAGCTTGTATTCTCATCAGTTTCAAATCAGCGAACAGCGACACTTCTGAATCTGTTTCTTCCATCATGTCATTCACGTATGCAAGAAACAGAACCGGACCTAGGACTGACCCTTGTGGAACCCCACTCGACACGTGCGCCCACTCTGACACTTCATCAGGTACCAACACTCGTTGTTTCCTTCCTCTCAGGTATTCTTTGATTCATTGCAGTACTTTCCCAACTATTCCAGCCTGCTCCTCTAATTTCTGAACCAGTCTCTTGTATGGTACTGTGTCAAAAGTCTTCTTGCATTCCAAAAAGATGCAATCTACCCATACCTCTCTCACCTGCCTTACTTCTGTTACCTTGTCGTAGAAATCAAGTAGATTTATGACACAGGATTTCCCATCTCTGAAGCCTTGCTGATTGTCATATATGAGCCCAATCCTTTCAATGTGCTCCACCACTCTGATAATTTTTCAATGACTTAACATAGTATACATGTCAGTGACACTGGTCTGTAGTTTAACGCTGCCTGTCTGTCTCCTTTCTAAAAAATTGAAACAACATTTGCTGTCTTCCACACCTCAGGCAATTGCCCATTTTCAATAGTTTTATTGAAGATTGCTGCTAGCAGCACACATAGTTCCTCTGCTCCCTCTCTCAGAACCCATGGAGATACGTTTTCTGGCCCCACCGCCTTCGAGGTATCTAGTTCACCTAGCAGTTTCGTCACCTCCTCCTCCTCCTCCTTGGTTATGTGTATTGTGTCCAACACTTCCTGGTGCAGCCTACCTCCTCGGTTTACTGGATACATTTCATTCTCTACTGTGAATCTTGTGTTAAGTTCATCACATACTTCCTGGTCACTCTTTGTGAGCTCCCCTCCTTCTTTTCTCAGCCTGATTACCTGGTCCTTGACTGTTGTTTTCCTCCTAATATGATTGTATAACAACTTTGGTTCAGATCTGGTTTTTGATGCATATTCGTTTTTGGTTCTGCTTAACTTCTTTTCTTAAATCCTTTGCCTTCTATACTTTTTCCATGTTCTAGCACACTTGACATTGGCCACTTTATATCTCCAGTTAAACCATGGGCTCACTCTGGTCTTACCATTTTTTCTGTTGCCCTTTGGTATGAACATCTCCTCTGCCTCCCTGCACTTAGTGGTCACTAGTTCCACCATTTAATTTACTCTCTTTTTCCTCTAGTTCTCTTTCCCACTGCACTTCATGCAGGAATCTTCTCATGCATATGTAGTCCCCTTTTTTGAAGTGTGGCTTCTCCCATCCTTCTTGTGCTGTTGTATTCTCCAATGTTAACTCTTCAAGATATTCAAGACTCAGGACATCTCTCTGGTTGTATCCCTAACATGTTGGTGCATGAAGTTTTCCAGTACTGTCTACAGCATTTTAGCTCTCTTCATGATTGAAATCTCCCATGATGAGTAATTTTGTCCTACCCATGTGAGTGCTTCTGGCCACTTCAGGTAATATATCCACCATTGCTCTATTGCACTCATCATACTCTTGTCTAGGCCTCCTGCTGTTCAGTGGTGGGTTATACATCACTGCTATTATTACCTTTGGACCCCCAGTCTGAAGTGTTCCTATAATGAAGTCATCTGCTTTTCCCTCTGTCCATTCCTCCCATTTCCTCAAAAGTCCACTTATTTTTGATGAGCAAAGAAACTCCCCCCCCCCTCTGTTCTCTTTGTGTTTCTTCACAATCTGATATCCAGTTGGAAAGATTGCATCTGTTATCATGCCTGTAAGTTTTGTCTATGTTAGTGCTATGATGTCAAGGGATGAATCAATGATTCCTTCTTACCACTCTTCACTCGTATTTGTTATTCCATCAGCATTCATGTATTATACCTTCAGCTTCCTTTCCAGTACTGTATTTTGGGAGGTGGAAGAGTATGGTGCAGACTGGGGGTGGGGGAGGCAGGGTGGAATATTATGGGAGGCAGCTGTGATTGCGAAATTAGTGCTTGGGGAAGGCTGTGGAATATGGTTTGTATCTAGTTATTGTGTTTGGTTGATATGGGGTGACAAGGGTTCAGGGGGATTTTGTGAGCATTTATGTTTGATTTTCCCCGAAGGCTGAGCTTTCCTGTCTGTCATTGCCTGTTCTTTCTCTCTTTCCTTCCACTGGTTTCTTCTTACTCTCCCTCTCAGTTGTTCCCTTTCTTTTCCTGTTCTGTCTCGATCAAAGTACACTCACTGATAATCTTGAGAGTCCTTTAACAGTGGCTTTTGTTGTAGTATTCTATTCCGAGCCACTTCTGTCTTGAATATCAATTTGATTAGTCGATTTTTTTCCCTCGAATACCCCCAAGTCTGTGAATTTTTTTTATCTAAGATATGTCCTTCTCTCTTGTTATTGCGATGATGCTCTTAATCTCTTTTTCCTCCTAATGCTTTCTTTCATCACAGGTCTTCCCTTCAGCCTGTACTCACCTAGTTGTGGTTGCAGGGGTCGAGTCATAGCTCCTGGCCCCGCCTCTTCACTGGCCGCTACTGAGCTTTATCATACCTCTGCTTAAAGCTATGTATTGAGCCTGCCTCGACTACATCGCTTCCTAAACTATTCCACTTCCCAACCACTCTGTGACTGAAGAAATACTTCCTAACATCTCTGTGATTCATCTGAGTCTTCAGCTTCCAACTGTGTCCCCTTGTTGCTGTGTCCCATCTCTTGAACATTCTGTCTCTGTCCACTTTGTCAATTCCTCTCAGTATCTTATATGTTGTTATCA
>WNWK01022231.1:0-32871 GCA_009830355.1 Cherax destructor
TGTTTCATGTATTTTCGAAAATAATATGAAATATTCTATAAAAATATTGATTTTTATAGATTTTTAATGGGATTTTTTAAAATATGTAAATAATTAATAAATATTCAAAAATGCTATAAAACTTGATTTTATTGCATTTTTGACGATTTAAGGCATTTTAAGGATTTTCTGAAAACTATATTTTTAGATAAAATCCACCTATGAGTAAGCTTCCTAAAAGAAAATCATAAAATTTTGCTACTTTTCCCATAAATTTCAATTGCAGTAGAAATTCTATTTAAAAGTGTGAAATCTAAGTATTTTAGCTAAAAAAAGAGTTTTGCCAGAAAAGCACTCAAACCGCTCTAAAACGTCGAAATATGCAATAAAATATTTTAGCACATTTTTAGTTTATGTTTCATGTATTTTAAATAATAGAAATATTTATAAAATATTATTTATAGATTTTTAATGGATTTAAATATGTAAATAATTAATAATATTCAAAAGTATAAACTTATTATTGCATTTACGATTAAGGCATTTCAGTTTTCTGAAACTATTTTTCCTTAAATTTCAATTGCATTTAAAAGTTGAATCTATTTTAGCTAAATGAGTTTTGAAAAGCACCAAACGCTTAACTCAATATGAATATCATTTAGCAATTTTATTTATGTTTCAGTATTTAAAAAATATAATATTATAAAATTTTTATAGATTTAATGATTTTTAAATATGTAAATAATAATATAATAAAACATTTATGCATTTGACGATTACATTAGGATTTTCTGAAACTATTTAGATAAAATGAAAGCTTCCAGAAAATCTAAAGAACTTTCTATTATTAAAAAGTTAAATCTATTTTAGCTAAATGAGTTCAGAAACACTCAAACGCTCTAAAACTCGAATGCAATAAATATTAGCACATTTCTAGCTTAATGTTTCGTATTTTTGAAAATAATGAAATATTCTATAAAAATATTGATTTTTATAGATTTTTAATGGGATTTTTAAAATATGTAAATAATTAATAAATATTCAAAATGCTATAAAACTTATTTATTGCATTTTTGACGATTAAGCATTTTCAAGATTTTCTGAAAACTATTTTTAGATAAAATCACCTATAGTAAGCTTCCTAAAGAAATCATAAATTTGCTACTTTCCCATAAATTTCAATTGCATAGAAATTCTATTTAAAAGTTGAAATCTAGTATTTTAGCTAAAAATAGTTTTGAAAACACTCAAACCGCTCTAAAACGTCGAAATATGCAATAAAATACGATTTTAGCACATTTTCTAGCTTTTATGTTTCATGTATTTTTGAAAATAATATGAAAATTTATAAATATTGATTTTTATAGATTTTTAATGGATTTTTAAAAATATGTAAATAATTAATAATATTCAAAATGCTATAAAACTTGATTTTATTGCATTTTTGACGATTTAAGCATTTTCAAGATTTTCTGAAAACTATTTTTTAGATAAAATCCACCTATGAGTAAGCTTCCTAAAAGAAAATCATAAAATTTGCTAACTTTTCCCATAATTTCATTAGAAATTCTATTTAAAAGTTTGAAAATCTAAGTATTTAGCTAAAATGAGTTTTGCAGAAAAGCACTCAAACCGCTCTAAAACGTCGAAATATCATAAAATACATTTTGCCATTTTCTATTTATGTTTCATGTTTTTGAAAATAATATAAATATTAAAATATTATTTTATAGATTTTAATGATTTTTAAAATATGTAAATAATTAATAATATTCAAAATGCTATAAAACTTATTTATTGCATTTGACGATTAACATTTCAAGGATTTTCTGAAAACTATTTTGTAATACTATGAGTAACTCTAAAGAAAATCATAATGCTACTTTTCCATAAATTCAATTGAGTAGAAATTCTATTTAAAGGAATCTAGTATTTTAGCTAAATGAGTTTTGCCAAAACTCAAACCGCCTAACGTCGAAAATGCATAAAATATTTAGCATTTTGCTTTATGTTTCTTATTTGAATATATAATATTCAAAATATTGATTTTTAAGATTTAATGTTTAAAATATGTAAATAATTATATATTCAAATCTATAAAACTTATTTTATTGCATGACTTAGATTTAAGGATTTTCTGAAACTATTTTAGATAAAATCACCTAGAGTACTTCCTAAAGAATATAAAATTTTAATTTCCCATAAATTCAATTGCAGAAATTCTATTTAAAGTGGAAATCAATATTTAGCTAAATGAGTTTTAGAAAACCTCAAACGCTCTAAAACGAAATATGCAATAAATACATTTTACACATTTTCTGAGTTTTTTTAGTATTTGAAAATAATATGAAATATTTATAAAATTTATTTTATAGATTTTATAATTTTTAAAATATGTAAATAATTAATAATATTAAAATTATAAAACTTGATTTTATTGCATTTTGACGATTAAGCATTTTCAGGATTTTCGAAACTATTTTTTAGATAAAAACCGATACTCAAAAAAATACCCAAATTAGGTAGAAACTATTTAAGTTGAAATCAAGTATTTAGCTAAATGAGTTTCCAGAAAGCATCAAACCGCTCTAAAACGTCGAAATATGCAATAAAATACGATTTTACACATTTCTACTTTATGTTTCATGTATTTGAAAATAATATGAAATATTCTATAAAAATATTGATTTTTATAGATTTTAATGGGATTTTTAAAAATATGTAAATAATTAATAAATATTAAAATGCTATAAAACTTGATTTTATTGCATTTTTGACGATTTAAGGCATTTCAAGGATTTTCTGAAAAACTATTTTTAGATAAAATCCACCTATGAGTAAGCTTCTAAAGAAAATCATAAAATTTTGCTTACTTTCCCATAAATTTCAATTGCAGTAGAAATTCTATTTAAAAGTGTGATAATCTAAGTATTTTAGCTAAAATGAGTTTTGCCAGAAAAGCACTCAAACCGCTCTAAAACGTCGAAATATGCAATAAAATACGATTTTAGCACTTTTCTGAGCTTTTAATGTTTCATGTATTTTTGAAAATAATATGAAATATTCTATAAAATATTGATTTTTATAGATTTTTAATGGGATTTTTTAAAAATATGTAAATAATTAATAAATATTCAAAATGCTATAAAACTTGATTTTATTGCATTTTTGACGATTTAAGGCATTTTCAAGGATTTTCTGAAAAACTATTTTTTAGATAAAATCCACCTATGAGTAAGCTTCCTAAAAGAAAATCATAAAATTTGCTAACTTTTCCCATAAATTTCAATTGCAGTAGAAATTCTATTTAAAGTTTGAAAATCTAATATTTTAGCTAAAAATGAGTTTTGCCAGAAAAGCACTCAAACGCTCTAAACGTCGAAATATGCAATAAAATACATTTTAGCACATTTTTCTGATTTTTATGTTTCATGTATTTTCGAAAATAATATGAAATATTCTATAAAAATATTGATTTTTATAGATTTTTAATGATTTTTAAAATATGTAAATAATTAATAAATATTCAAAAATGCTATAAAACTTGATTTATTGCATTTTTGACGATTAAGGCATTTTCAAGGATTTTCTGAAAACTATTTTTTAGATAAAATACCTATGAGTAAGCTTCCTAAAAGAAAATCATAAAATTTTGCTACTTTTCCCATAAATTTCAATTGCAGTGAAATTCTATTTAAAAGTGTGATAATCTAAGTATTTTAGCTAAAAAATGAGTTTTGCCAGAAAAGCACTCAAACCGCTCTAAAACGTCGAAATATGCAATAAAATACGATTTTAGCACATTTTCTGAGCTTTTAATGTTTCATGTATTTTTCGAAAATAATAGAAATATTCTATAAAATATTGATTTTATAGATTTTTAATGGATTTTTAAAAATATGTAAATAATTAATAAATATTCAAAATGCTATAAAACTTGATTTTATTGCATTTTTGACGATTTAAGGCATTTTCAAGGATTTTCTGAAAACTATATTTTTAGATAAAATACCTATGAGTAAGCTTCCTAAAAGAAAATCATAAAATTTTGCTATTTTCCCATAAATTTCAATTGCAGTAGAAATTCTATTTAAAAGTTTGAAATCTAGTATTTTAGCTAAAAATGAGTTTTGCCAGAAAAGCACTCAAACCGCTCTAAAACGTCGAAATATGCAATAAAATACGATTTTAGCACATTTTCTGAGCTTTTAATGTTTCATGTATTTTTCGAAAATAATATGAAATATTCTATAAAAATATTGATTTTTATAGATTTTTAATGGATTTTTTAAAATATGTAAATAATTAATAAATATTCAAAATGCTATAAAACTTGATTTTATTGCATTTTTGACGATTTAAGGCATTTTCAAGGATTTTCTGAAAAACTATATTTTTTAGATAAAATCACCTATGAGTAAGCTTCTAAAAGAAAATCATAAAATTTTGCTAATTTTCCATAAATTTCAATTGCAGTAGAAATTCTATTTAAAAGTTTGAAATCTAGTATTTTAGCTAAAAAATGAGTTTTGCCAGAAAAGCACTCAAACCGCTCTAAAACGTCGAAATATGCAATAAAATACGATTTTAGCACATTTTCTTGAGCTTTTTAATGTTTCATGTATTTTCGAAAATAATATGAAATATCTATAAAAATATTGATTTTTATAGATTTTAATGGGATTTTTAAAATATGTAAATAATTATAAATATTCAAAAATGCTATAAAACTTGATTTTATTGCATTTTTGACGATTTAAGGCATTTTCAAGGATTTTCTGAAAAACTATATTTTTAGATAAAATCCACCTATGAGTAAGCTTCTAAAGAAAATCATAAAATTTTGCTAACTTTTCCATAAATTTCAATTGCAGTAGAAATTCTATTTAAAAGTTGAAAATCTAGTATTTTAGCTAAAAATGAGTTTGCAGAAAAGCACTCAAACCGCTCTAAAACTCGAAATATGCAATAAAATACGATTTTAGCACATTTTCTTAGCTTTTAATGTTTCATGTATTTTTGAAAATAATATGATATATTCTATAAAATATTGATTTTTATAGATTTTTAATGATTTTTAAAAATATGTAAATAATTAATAAATATTCAAAAATGCTATAAAACTTGATTTTATTGCATTTTTTGACGATTTAAGGCATTTTCAAGGATTTTCTGAAAAACTATTTTTTAGATAAAATCCACCTATGAGTAAAGCTTCCTAAAAGAAAATCATAAAATTTTGCTTACTTTTCCCATAAATTTCAATTGCAGTAGAAATTCTATTTAAAAGTGTGATAATCTAAGTATTTTAGCTAAAAAATGAGTTTTGCCAGAAAAGCACTCAAACCGCTCTAAAACGTCGAAATATGCAATAAAATACGATTTTAGCACATTTTTCTACTTTTTATGTTTCATGTATTTTTGAAAATATATGAAATATTCTATAAAATATTGATTTTTATAGATTTTTAATGGGATTTTTAAAAATATGTAAATAATTAATAAATATTCAAAAATGCTATAAAACTTGATTTTATTGCATTTTTGACGATTAAGGCATTTTCAAGGATTTTCTGAAAACTATTTTTTAGATAAAATATACTCTGAGTAAGCTTCCTAAAGAAAATCATAAAATTTTGCTTACTTTTCCCATAAATTTCAATTGCAATAGAAATTCTATTTAAAAGTGTGATAATCTAAGTATTTTAGCTAAAAAATGAGTTTTGCCAGAAAAGCACTCAAACCGCTCTAAAACGTCGAAATATGCAATAAAATACGATTTTAGCACATTTTTATGAGCTTTTTAATGTTTCATGTATTTTTGAAAAATAAATGAAATATTTATAAAATATTATTTTTATAGATTTTTAATGGGATTTTTAAAATATGTAAATAATTAATAAATATTCAAAAATGCTATAAAACTTGATTTTATTGCATTTTTTGACGATTTAAGGCATTTTCAAGGATTTTCTGAAAACTATTTTTTAGATAAAAATCCACCTATGAGTAAGCTTCTAAAAGAAAATCATAAAATTTTGCTAACTTTTCCATAAATTTCAATTGCAGTAGAAATTCTATTTAAAAGTTTGATAATCTAAGTATTTTAGCTAAAAAATGAGTTTTGCCAGAAAAGCACTCAAACCGCTCTAAAACGTCGAAATATGCAATAAAATACCATTTTAGCACATTTTCTGAGCTTTAATGTTTCATGTATTTTCGAAAATATATGAAATATTCTAAAAATATTGATTTTATAGATTTTAATGATTTTTAAAAATATGTAAATAATTAATAATATTCAAAAATGCTATAAAACTTGATTTTATTGCATTTTTGACGATTTAAGGCATTTTAAGGTTTTCTGAAAAACTATTTTTTAGATAAAATCCACCTATGAGTAAGCTTCCTAAAAGAAAATCATAAAATTTTGCTAACTTTTCCCATAAATTTCAATTGCAGTAGAAATTCTATTTAAAAGTTGAAAATCTAATTTTAGCTAAAAATGAGTTTTGCAGAAAGCACTCAAACCGCTCTAAAACGTCGAAATATGCAATAAAATACGATTTTAGCATTTTCTGAGCTTTTAATGTTTCATGTATTTTTGAAAATAATATGAAATATCTATAAAATATTGATTTTTATAGATTTTAATGGGATTTTTAAAATATGTAAATAATTAATAAATATTCAAAAATGCTATAAAACTTGATTTATTGCATTTTTGACGATTTAAGGCATTTTCAAAGTTTTCTGAAAAACTATTTTTTAGATAAAATCCACCTATGAGTAAGCTTCCTAAAGAAAATCATAAAATTTTGCTAACTTTTCCCATAAATTTCAATTGCAGTAGAAATTCTATTTAAAAGTGTGATAATCTAAGTATTTTAGCTAAAAATGAGTTTTGCCAGAAAAGCACTCAAACCGCTCTAAAACGTCGAAATATGCAATAAAATACGATTTTAGCACATTTTCTGAGCTTTTAATGTTTCATGTATTTTGAAAATATATGAAATATTCTATAAAAATATTGATTTTTATAGATTTTAATGGGATTTTTAAAAATATGTAAATAATTATAAATATTCAAAATGCTATAAAACTTGTTTTTATTGCATTTTTGACGATTTAAGCATTTTCAAGGATTTTCTGAAAAACTATTTTTTTAGATAAAAATCCACCTATGAGTAAGCTTCCTAAAAGAAAATCATAAAATTTTGCTACTTTTCCCATAAATTTCAATTGCAGTAGAAATTCTATTTAAAAGTTGAAATCTAGTATTTTAGCTAAAAATGAGTTTTGCCAGAAAAGCACTCAAACCGCTCTAAAACGTCGAAATATGCAATAAAATACGATTTTAGCAAATTTTTCTAAGATTTTTAATGTTTCATGTATTTTTCGAAAATAATATGAAATATTCTATAATAATATTGTTTTTTATAGATTTTTAATGGGATTTTTAAAAATATGTAAATAATTAATAAATATTCAAAAATGCTATAAAACGTTATTTTATTCATTTTGACGATTTAAGGCATTTTCAAGGATTTTCTGAAAAACTATTTTTTAGATAAAATACCTATGAGTAAGCTTCCTAAAGAAAATCATAAAATTTTGCTTAAATTTTCCCATAAATTTCAATTGCAGTAGAAATTCTATTTAAAAGTTGAAAATCTAAGTATTTTAGCTAAAAAATGAGTTTTGCCAGAAAACGTCAAATTAAACTCGAAATATGCAATAAAATACGATTTTAGCACATTTTCTGAGCTTTTTAATGTTTCATGTATTTTTCGAAAATATATGAAATATTCTATAAAATATTGATTTTTATAGATTTTTAATGGGATTTTTAAAAATATGTAAATAATTAATAAATATTCAAAAATGCTATAAAACTTGATTTTATTGCATTTTTGACGATTTAAGGCATTTTCAAGATTTTCTGAAAACTATTTTTTAGATAAAATACCTATGAGTAAGCTTCTAAAGAAAATCATAAAATTTGCTAACTTTTCCCATAAATTTCAATTGCAGTAGAAATTCTATTTAAAAGTTTGAAAATCTAAGTATTTTAGCTAAAAATGAGTTTTGCCAGAAAAGCACTCAAACCGCTCTAAAACGTCGAAATATGCAATAAAATACGATTTTAGCACATTTTTCTGAGCTTTTTAATGTTTCATGTATTTTCGAAAATAATATGAAATATTCATAAAAATATTGATTTTTATAGATTTTTAATGGGATTTTAAAAATATGTAAATAATTATAAATATTCAAAAATGCTATAAAACTTGATTTTATTGCATTTTTGACGATTAAGGCATTTTCAAGGATTTTCTGAAAACTATTTTTTAGATAAAATCACCTATGAGTAAGCTTCCTAAAAGAAAATCATAAAATTTTGCTACTTTTCCCATAAATTTCAATTGCAGTAGAAATTCTATTTAAAAGTTGAAATCTAGTATTTTAGCTAAAAATGAGTTTTGCCAGAAAAGCACTCAAACCGCTCTAAAACGTCGAAATATGCAATAAAATACATTTTAGCACATTTTCTGAGCTTTTTAATGTTTCATGTATTTTTGAAAATAATATGAAATATTCTATAAATAATATTGATTTTTATAGATTTTTAATGGGATTTTTAAAAATATGTAAATAATTAATAAATATTCAAAAATGCTATAAAACTTGATTTTATTGCATTTTTGACGATTAAGGCATTTTCAAGGATTTTCTGAAAAACTATTTTTAGATAAAATCCACCTATAGTAAGCTTCCTAAAGAAAATCATAAAATTTTGCTAACTTTTCCCATAAATTTCAATTGCAGTAGAAATTCTATTTAAAAGTTTGAAAATCTAGTATTTTAGCTAAAAATGAGTTTTGCCAGAAAAGCACTCAAACCGCTCTAAACGTCGAAATATGCAATAAAATACGATTTTAACATTTTTTGAGTTTTTAATGTTTCATGTATTTTTGAAAATAATATGAAATATTATAAATAATATTGTATTTTTATAGATTTTAATGGATTTTTAAAAATATGTAAATAATTAATAATATTCAAAATGCTATAAAACTTATTTTATTGCATTTTTTGACGATTTAAAGGCATTTCAAGGATTTTCTGAAAAACTATTTTTTAGATAAAATATACCTATGAGTAAGCTTCCTAAAAGAAAATCATAAAATTTTGCTAACTTTTCCCATAAATTTCAATTGCAGTAGAAATTCTATTTAAAAGTGTGATAATCTAAGTATTTTAGCTAAAAATGAGTTTTGCCAGAAAAGCACTCAAACGCTCTAAAACTCGAAATATGCAATAAAATACGATTTTAGCACATTTTCTTAGCTTTTTAATGTTTCATGTATTTTGAAAATAATATAAATATTCTATAAAAATATTGATTTTTATAGATTTTTAATGGGATTTTTAAAATATGTAAATAATTAATAAATATTCAAAATGCTATAAAACTTATTTATTGCATTTTTTGACGATTTAAGGCATTTTAAGGATTTTTGAAAAACTATTTTTAGATAAAATCCACCTATGAGTAAGCTTCCTAAAGAAAATCATAAAATTTTGTAACTTTCCTAAATTTCAATTGCATTAGAAATTCATTTAAAATTTGAAAATCTAGTATTTTAGCTAAAAATGAGTTTTGCCAGAAAAGCACTCAAACCGCTCTAAAACGTCGAAATATGCAAAAAATACCATTTTAGCACATTTTTTGATTTTAATGTTTCATGTATTTTTGAAAATAATTGAAATATTATAAAATATTATTTTATAGATTTTTAATGAATTTTAAAATATGTAAATAATTAATAAATATTCAAAATGCTATAAAACTTGATTTTATTGCATTTTTGACGATTAAGGCATTTTAAGGATTTTCTGAAAAACTATTTTAGATAAAAACCTAAAATTCTAAAAATCATAAAATTTGCTAACTTTCCCATAAATTTCAATTGCAGAAATTTATTTAAAAGTTTGAAAATCAGTATTTTAGCTAAAAATGAGTTTTGCCAGAAAAGCACTCAAACGCTCTAAAACGTCGAAATATGCAATAAAATACATTTTACAATTTTTCTGAGCTTTTTAATGTTTCATGTATTTTCGAAAATAATATGAAATACTCTATAAAAATATTGATTTTTATAGATTTTTAATGGGATTTTTAAAAATATGTAAATAATTAATAAATATTCAAAATGCTATAAAACTTGATTTTATTGCATTTTTGACGATTTAAGGCATTTTCAAGATTTTCTGAAAAACTATTTTTTTAGATAAAATCCACCTATGAGTAAGCTTCTAAAAAAAATCATAAAATTTTGCTAATCTTTTCCCATAAATTTCAATTGCAGTAGAAATTCTATTTAAAAGTTGAAATCTAAGTATTTTAGCTAAAAATGAGTTTTGCCAGAAAAGCACTCAAACCGCTCTAAACGTCGAAATATGCAATAAAATACCATTTTAGCACATTTTTATAGTTTTTAATGTTTCATGTATTTTTGGAAAATAATATGAAATATTCTATAAAAATATTATTTTATAGATTTTTAATTGATTTTTAAAAATATGTAAATAATTAATAAAATATTCAAAAATGCTATAAAACTTGATTTTATTGCATTTTTGACGATTTAAGGCATTTTCAAGATTTTCTGAACACACTATTTTTGTGATAAAATATAACTGATAAGCTTCCAAAAAGAAAATCATAAAATTTTGTTTATTTTTCCCATAAATTTCAATTGCAGTAGAAATTCTATTTAAAAGTGTGATAATCTAATTTTTTTATTATTTATTTTTTATTAACACATCGGCCGATTCCCACCAAGGCAGGGTGGCGAAAAAGAAAAACTTTCATCATCATTCACTCCATCACTGTCTTGCCAGAAGGGTGCTTTACACTACAGTTATAAAACTGCAACATTAACACCCCTCCTTCAGGTGCCGGCACTGTACTTCCCATATCCAGAACTCAAGTCCGGCCTGCCGGTTTCCTGAATCCCTTCATAAATGTTACTTTGCTCCACTCCAACAGCACGTCAAGTATTAAAAACCATATGCCTCCATTCACTCCTATCAAATACGCTCACACATGCTTGCTGGAAGTCCAAGCCCCTCCTACAAAACTTCCTTTACCCCCTCCCTCCAACCTTTCCTAGGCCGACCCCTACCCCGCCTTCCCTCCACTACAGATTTATACACTCTCGAAGTCACTCTGTCTCGTTCCATTCTCTCTACATGTCCAAACCACCTCCAACAACCCCTCCTCAGCTCTCTGAACAATCGTTTTGGTAATCCCGCACCTCCCTAATTTCCAAACTCCGAATTCTCTGCATTATATTCACACCACACATTGACCTCAGACATGCACTCCACTGCCTCCAGCCTTCTCCTCGTTGCAACATTCATCACCCATGCTTCACACCCATATAAGAGCGTTGGTATAACTATACTCTCTACATTCCCCTCTTTACTTCCATGGACAAGGTTCTTTGTCTCCACAGACTCCGAAGTGCTCCACTCACCCTTTTCCCCTCATCAATTCTATGATTCACCTCATCCTTCATAGACCCATCCTGCCAATGTCCACTCCCAAATATCTGAATACATTCACCTCCTCCATACCTCCTCCCTCCAATCTGATATCAATCTTTCGTCACCTATTCTTTTTGTTATCCTCATCACCTTACTCTTTCCTATATTCACTTTCAATTTTCTTCTTTTACACACCCTACCAAATTCATCCACCAACCTCTGCAGCTTCTCTTCAGAATCTCCAAAGCACAGTGTCATCAGCAAAACAACTGTGACAACTCCACTTTGTATTTGCTTTTTATCTTTTAGCCCAACACCTCTTGCCAAGACCCTCGCATTCACTTCTCTTACAACCCCATCTATAAATATATTGAACAACCACGGTGACATCACATCCTTGTCTAAGGCCCACTTTTACTGGGAAATAGTCCCCTTCCCTCCTACACACTCTAACCTGAGCCTCACTATCCTCATAAAAACTCTTCACTGCTTTCCAGTAACCTTCTCCTATTCCATACACCTGCAACATCTGCCACATTGCCCCCTATCTACCCTATCATACGCCTTTTCCAAATCCATAAATGCCACAAAAACATCTTTACCCTTATCAAATACTGTTCACCTATATGTTTCACTGTAAACACTTGGTCACACCCCCTACCTTTCCTAAAGCCCCCTTGTTCATCTGCTATCCTGCTTTCTGTTTTACTCTTAATTCTTTCAATAATAACTCTACCATACACTTTACCAGGTACACTCAACAGACTTATTCCCCTATAATTTTGCATCTCTTTTGTCCCCTTTGCCTTTATACAAAGGAACAATACACGCTCTCTGCCAATCCTAGGTACCTTACCCTTTCCATACATTTATTAAATAATAGCAAACCACTCCAAAATTATATCCCCACCTGCTTTTAACATTTCTATCTTTATCCCATCAATCCCAGCTGCCTTACCCCTTTCATTCTACCCACTGCCTCACGAACTTCCCTACACCCACAACTGGCTCTTCCACACTCCTACAAGATGTTATTCCTCCTTGCCCTACACACGAAATCACAGCTTCCTGTCTTCATCAACATTTAACAAATCCTCAAAATATTCTCTCCATCTTCCCGATACCTCTAACTCTCCATTTAATAACTCTCCTCCTATTTTTAACTGTCAAATCCATTTGTTCTCTAGGCTTCTCAACATTAATCTCATTCCAAAACTTTTCTTATTTTCAACAAAATTTGCTGATAACATCTCACCCACTCTCTCATCTGCTCTTTTTACATTGCTTCACCACTCTTTTAACCTCTCTTTTTCTCCATATACTCTTCCCTCCTTGCACCTTCTCTTTGTAAAAACCTCTCATATGCTAACTTTTTCTCCCTTACTACTCTCTTTACATCATCATTCCACCAATCGCTCCTCTTCCCTCCTGCACCCACTCCCTGTAACCACAACTTCTGCTGAACACTCTAACACTACATTTTTAAATCCCCATACATTTTCGACCCCATTGCCTACACTCTCACTAGCCCATCTATCCTCCAATAGTTGTTTATATCTTACCCTAACTGCCTCCTCTTTTAGTTTATAAACCTTCACCTCTCTTTACTTACTGATTCTATTTTCCTTGTATCCCATCTACCTTTTACTCCCACTGTAGCTATAACTAAAAAGTGATCTGATATATCTGTAGCCTCTATAAACATGTACATCCTGAAGTCTACTCAACAGTCTTTTATCTACCAATACATAGTCCAACAAACTACTGTCATTCGCCCTACATCATATCTTGTATACTTATTTATCCTCTTTTTCTTAAAAATATGTATTACCTATAACTAAACCCCTTTCTATTAAAGTTCAATAAAAAGGGCTCCATTATCATTTACACCTGGCACCCCAAACTTACCTACTCACCCTCTCTGCATGTTTCTCCCACTTTAGCATTTAGGTCCCTACCACAATTACTCTCATTTGGTTCAAAAGTTCCTATACATTCGCTTAACATCTCCCAAAATCTCTCTCTCCTCTACACTCCTCTCTTCTCCAGGTGCATACACGCTTATTATGACCCACTTTTCGCATCCGACCCTTATTTTAATCCACATAATCCTTGAATTTACAATTTATATTCCCTTTTCCTTCCATAACTGATCCTTCAACATTATTGCTACCCCTTCCTTAGCTCTAACTCTCTCAGATACTCCTGACTTAATCCCATTTATTTCTCCCCACTGAAACTCGCCTACCCCTTCAGCTTTGTTTCGCTTAGGGCCAGGACATCCAACTCTTTCATTCATAACATCGGCAATCATCTCTTTCTTATCATCCGCACTACATCCACGCACATTCAGACACCCCAATTTTAAAAAGTTTTTCTTCTTCTCGTTTTTAGTAGATTTGTACAGGAGAAGGGGTTACTAGCCCATTGCTCCCGGCATCTTGTCGCCTCATGACACGCATGGCTTACGGAGGAAGATTCTTTTCCACTTCCCCATGGACAATAGAGAAATAAAAAGAACAAAGGCTATTAAGAAAAGAAGAAAAACCTAGATGTGTTATGTATATATATGCATGTTATGCCAGTGTAGTGTGACCTAAAGTGTAAGTAGAAGTAGCTAGATATACCTGTTATCCAGCGTGTTTATGAGACAGAAAAAAGACACCACAATCCTACCATCATGTAAAACAGTTTCAGGTTTCTGTTTCACAGTCACCTGGAGGACTGTACCTCCCTGGGTGGTTCTGTCTCCAACCTCTACCTTCAAAATCTAAGTATTTTAGCTAAAAAAATGAGTTTTGCCGAAAAGACTCAAACCGCTCTAAAACGTCGAAATATGCAATAAAATACGATTTAGCACTTTTCTTAGCTTTTTTAAAGTTTCTGTATTTTTCGAAAATAATATGAAATATTATATAAAATATTGATTTTTATAGATTTTTAATGGGATTTTTTAAAAATATGTAAATAATTAATATATATTAAAAATGCTATAAAACTTGATTTTATTGCATTTTTGACATTTAAGGCATTTTGAAGGATTTTCTGAAAACTATTTTTTTGAAAAATCCACCTATGAGTAAGCTTACTAAAAGAGAATCATAAAATTTTGCTAACTTTTCCCATAAATTTCAATTTCAGTAGAAATTCTATTTAAAAGTGTGATAATCTAAGTATTTTAGCTAAAAATGAGTTTTGCCAGAAAAGCACTCAAACCGCTCTAAAACGTCGAAATATGCAATAAAATACGATTTTAGCACATTTTTTAGCTTTTTAATGTTTCATGTATTTTCGAAAATAATATGAAATATTTATAAAAATATTGATTTTTATAGATTTTTAATGGATTTTTAAAAATATGTAAATAATTAATATATATTAAAAATGCTATAAAACTTGATTTTATTGCATTTTTTTACGATTTAAGGCATTTTGAAGGATTTTCTGAAAAACTATTTTTTAGAAAAATCCACCAATGAGTAAGCTTACTAAAAGAGAATCATAAAATTTTGCTAACTTTTCCCATAAATTTCAATTGCAGTGAAATTATATTTAAAAGTTTGAAAATCTACGAATTTTAGCTAAAAAATGAGTTTTTCCAGAAAAGCACTCAAACCGCTCTAAAACGTCGAAATATGCAATAAAATACGATTTTAGCACATTTTTCTTAGCTTTTTAATGTTTCATGTATTTTTCGAAAATAATATGAAATATTCTATAAAAATATTGATTTTATAGATTTTTAATGGATTTTTAAAAATATGTAAATAATTAATAATATTCAAAATGCTATAAAACTTGATTTTATTGCATTTTTGACGATTAAGGCATTTTCAAGGATTTTCTGAAAAACTATTTTTTAGATAAAATCCACCTATGAGTAAGCTTCCTAAAGAAAATCATAAAATTTTGCTTACTTTTCCTTAAATTTCAATTGCAGTAGAAATTCTATTTAAAAGTTGAAAATCTAGTATTTTAGCTAAAAATGAGTTTTGCCAGAAAAGCACTCAAACCGCTCTAAAACGTCGAAATATGCAATAAAATACATTTTAGCACATTTTCTGATTTTTATGTTTCATGTATTTTTGAAAATAATATGAAATATTCTATAAAATATTGATTTTTATAGATTTTTAATGGGATTTTTAAAAAATGTAAATAATTAATAATATTCAAAAATGCTATAAAACTTGATTTTATTGCATTTTTGACGATTTAAGGCATTTTGAAGGATTTTCTGAAAACTATAAAAACTATTTTTTAGATAATATACCTATGAGTAAGCTTCCTAAAGAAAATCATAAAATTTTGCTAACTTTTCCATAAATTTCAATTGCAGTAGAAATTCTATTTAAAAGTTTGAAAATCTAGGTATTTTAGCTAAAAATGAGTTTTCAGAAAGCACTCAAACCGCTCTAAAACGTCGAAATATGCAATAAAATACGATTTTAGCACATTTTTCTGAGCTTTTTAATGTTTCATGTATTTTTGAAAATAATATGAAATATTCTATAAAAATATTGTTTTTTATAGATTTTTAATGGGATTTTTAAAAATATGTAAATAATTAATAAATATTCAAAATGCTATAAAACTTGATTTTATTGCATTTTTGACGATTAAGGCATTTTCAAGGATTTTCTGAAAAACTATTTTTAGATAAAATCCACCTATGAGTAAGCTTCCTAAAAGAAAATCATAAAATTTTGCTAACTTTTCCATAAATTTCAATTGCAGTAGAAATTCTATTTAAAAGTTGAAAATCTAGTATTTTAGCTAAAAATGAGTTTTGCAGAAAGCACTCAAACCGTCTAAAACGTCGAAATATACAATAAAATCATTTTAGCATTTTTGACTTTTTTGTTTCATGTATTTTCGAAAATAATATGAAATATTCTATAAAAATATTGATTTTTATAGATTTTTAATGGGATTTTTAAAAATATGTAAATAATTAATAAATATTCAAAATGCTATAAAACTTGATTTATTGCATTTTTGACGATTTAAGGCATTTTCAAGGATTTTCTGAAAACTATTTTTAGATAAAATCCACCTATGAGTAAGCTTCCTAAAAGAAAATCATAAAATTTTCTACTTTTCCATAAATTTCAATTCAGTGAAATTCTATTTAAAAGTTGATAATCTAGTATTTTAGCTAAAAATGAGTTTTGCCAGAAAAGCACTCAAACCACTCTAAAACTCGAAATATGCAATAAAATACGATTTTAGACATTTTTCTAGTTTTTAATGTTTCATGTATTTTGAAAATAATATGAAATATTCTATAAAAATATTGATTTTTATAGATTTTTAATGGATTTTTAAAAATATGTAAATAATTAATAATATTCAAAAATGCTATAAAACTTGATTTTATTGCATTTTTGACGATTTAAGGACATTTTCAAGGATTTTCTGAAAAACTATATTTTTAGATAAAATCCACCTATGAGTAAGCTTCTAAAAGAAAATCATAAAATTTTGCTTACTTTTCCCATAAATTTCAATTGCAGTAGAAATTCTATTTAAAGTGTGATAATCTAAGTATTTTAGCTAAAAAATGAGTTTTGCAGAAAAGCACTCAAACCGCTCTAAAACGTCGAAATATGCAATAAAATACGATTTTAGCACATTTTCTGAGCTTTTAATGTTTCATGTATTTTTCGAAAATAATATGAAATATTCTAAAAAATATTGATTTTTATAGATTTTTAATGGGATTTTTAAAAATATGTAAATAATTAATAAATATTAAAATGCTATAAAACTTGATTTTATTGCATTTTTGACGATTAAGGCATTTCAAGGATTTTCTGAAAAACTATTTTTTAGATAAAATCCACCTATGAGTAAGCTTCCTAAAAAAAATCATAAAATTTGCTAACTTTTCCCATAAATTTCAATTGCAGTAGAAATTCTATTTAAAAGTTTGAAAATCTACGTATTTTAGCTAAAAATGAGTTTTGTCAGAAAGCACTCAAACCGCTCTAAAACGTCGAAATATGCATAAAATACATTTTAGCACATTTTTCTGAGCTTTTTAATGTTTCATGTATTTTGGAAAATAATATGAAATATTCATAAATTAATATTGATTTTTATAGATTTTTAATGGGATTTTTAAAAATATGTAAATAATTATAAATATTCAAAATGCTATAAAACGTTATTTTATTGCATTTTTGACGATTTAAGGCATTTTCAAGGATTTTCTGAAAAACTATTTTTTAGATAAAATTTTAGATAAAATCCACCTATGAGTAAGCTTCCTAAAGAAAATCATAAAATTTGCTTACTTTTCCCATAAATTTCAATTGCAGTAGAAATTCTATTTAAAAGTTTGATAATCTAAGTATTTTAGCTAAAAATGAGTTTGCCAGAAAACACTCAAACCCCTAAAACGTCGAAATATGCAATAAAATACGATTTTAGCACATTTTCTGAGCTTTTAATGTTTCATGTATTTTCGAAAATAATATGAAATATTCTATAAAAATATTGATTTATAGATTTTTAATGGATTTAAATAGTAAATAATTTAATAAAAATTTAAAAAATGCTTAAAACTTAATTTTCTGAAAAACTATTTTTAGATAAAATCACCTATGAGTAAGCTTCTAAAGAAAATCATAAAATTTGCTACTTTTCCATAAATTTCAATTAAAAATTCTATTTAAAAGTTTGAAAATCTAGTATTTTAGCTAAAAATGAGTTTTGCCAGAAAGCACTCAAACCGCTCTAAAACGTCAAAAGCAATAAAATAGATTTGCACATTTTCTGATTTTAATTTTATTATTTTGAAAAAATATAATATTCATAAAATATTGATTTTTATAGATTTTAATGGGATTTTTAAATATTAAATAATTATAAATATCAAATGCTATAAAACTTATTTTATGCATTTTTGACGATTAAGGATTTTAAGGTTTTCTAAACTATTTTAGATAAAATCCACCTATGAGTAAGCTTCCTAAAAGAAAATCATAAAATTTTGCTTACTTTTCCCATAAATTTCAATTGCAGTAGAAATTATATTTAAAAGTTTGATAATCTAAGTATTTTAGCTAAAAAATGAGTTTTGCCAGAAAAGCACTCAAACCGCTCTAAAACGTCGAAATATGCAATAAAATACGATTTTAGACATTTTCTGAGTTTTTAATGTTTAATATATTTTTCGAAAATAATATGAAATACTCTATAAAAATATTGATTTTTATAGATTTTTAATGAGTTTTTAAAAATATGTTTAAAAAATTAATAAATATTCAAAAATGCTATAAAACTTGATTTTATTGCATTTTTGACGATTTAAGGCATTTTGAAGGATTTTCTGAAAACTATTTTTAGATAAAATCCACCTATGAGTAAGCTTCCTAAAGAAAATCATAAAATTTGCTAACTTTTCCCATAAATTTCAATTGAGTAGAAATTCTATTTAAAAGTTTGAAAATCTATATTTTAGCTAAAAATGAGTTTTGCCAGAAAAGCACTCAAACCGCTCTAAATCGTCGAAATATGCAATAAAATACCATTTTAGCACATTTTTAGAATATTTTTTATGTTTCATGTATTTTTTTGAAAAATAATATGAAATATTCTATAAAAATATTGATTTTTATAGATTTTTAATGGGATTTTTAAAAATATGTAAATAATTAATAAATATTCAAAAATGCTATAAAACTTGATTTTATTGCATTTTTGACGATTTAAGGCATTTTCAAGGATTTTCTGAAAAACTATTTTTTAGATAAAATATACCTATGAGTAAGCTTCTAAAAGAAATCATAAAATTATGCTAACTTTTCCCATAAATTTCAATTGCAGTAGAAATTCTATTTAAAAGTTTGAAAATCTAGTATTTTAGCTAAAAATGAGTTTTGCCAGAAAGCACTCAAACCGCTCTAAACGTCGAAATATGCAATAAAATACATTTTAGCACTATTTTCTGAGTTTTTAATGTTTCATGTATTTTGAAAATAATATGAAATATTTATAAAAATATTGATTTTTATAGATTTTTAATGATTTTTAAAATATGTAAATAATTAATAAATATTCAAAAATGCTATAAAACTTGATTTTATTGCATTTTGACGATTTAAGGCATTTTCAAGGATTTTCTGAAAACTATTTTTTAGATAAAATCACCTATGAGTAAGCTTCTAAAAGAAAATCATAAAATTTTGCTACTTTTCCCATAAATTTCAATTGAGTAGAAATTCTATTTAAAAGTGTGATAATCTAGTATTTTAGCTAAAAATGAGTTTTGCAGAAACACTCAAACGCTCTAAAACGTCGAAATATGCAATAAAATACGATTTTAGCACATTTTTCTGAGCTTTTAATGTTTCATGTATTTTTCGAAAATAATATGAAATATTCTATAAAAATATTGATTTTTATAGATTTTTAATAGGATTTTTTAAAATATGTAAATAATTAATAAATATTCAAAAATGCTATAAAACTTGATTTTATTGCATTTTTTGACGATTTAAGGCATTTTCAAGGATTTTCTGAAAAACTATATTTTTAGATAAAATCCACCTATGAGTAAGCTTCTAAAAGAAAATCATAAAATTTTGCTAACTTTTCCATAAATTTCAATTGCAGTAGAAATTCTATTTAAAAGTTTGAAAATCTAGGTATTTTAGCTAAAAATGAGTTTGCAGAAAAGCACTCAAACCGCTCTAAAACGTCAAATATGCATAAAATGCATTTTAGCCATTTTCTGAGCTTTTTAATGTTTCATGTATTTTGAAAATATGAAATATTCAAAATAATATTGATTTTTATAGATTTTAATGGATTTTTAAAAATATGTAAATAATTTAAAATTCAAAAATGCTATAAAACTTTTTATTGCATTTTTTGACGATTTAAGGCATTTTCAAGGATTTTCTGAAAAACTATTTTTTAGATAAAATTACCTATGAGTAAGCTTCCTAAAAGAAAATCATAAAATTTCTACTTTCCATAAATTTCAATTGCAGTAGAAATTCTATTTAAAGTTTGAAAATCTAGTATTTTAGCTAAAATGAGTTTTGCCAGAAAAGCACTCAAACCGTCTAAAACGTCGAAATATGCATAAAATCGATTTTAGCACATTTTTCTGAGCTTTTTAATGTTTCATGTATTTTTCGAAAATAATATGAAATATCTATAAAAATATTGATTTTATAGATTTTTAATGGATTTTTAAAAATATGTAAATAATTAATAAATATTCAAAAATGCTATAAAACTTGATTTTATTGCATTTTTTGACGATTTAAGGCATTTTCAAGGATTTTCTGAAAACTAATTTTTAGATAAAATCCACCTATGAGTAAGCTTCCTAAAAGAAAATCATAAAATTTTGCTTACTTTTCCCATAAATTTCAATTGCATAGAAATTCTATTTAAAAGTTGATAATCTAGTATTTTATAAATGATTTGATCTTACATTTTCAATTTTCTGCTTATTTTAGATAAAAATAATAGAAAGTATTCATAAATATTGATCTTTTCATAATTTTAATGCGGAATTTTTAAAAAGTTGAAATTAATTTATATAAAATGGTTAAAACTGATTTTAAATGCATTATACGATTTAGCATTTTCAAGTTTTTAAAGCATGTATTTTTGAAAATATATGAATAATTCTATAAAAATATTATTTTTATAGATTTTTAATGAATTTTAAATATGTAAATAATTATATAAATATTCAAATTATAAACTGATTTTATTGCATTTTTGACGATTTAAGGCATTTTCAAGGATTTTCTGAAAACTATTTTTTAGATAAAATCCACCTATGAGTAAGCTTCCTAAAGAAAATCATAAATTTGCTACTTTTCCCATAAATTTCAATTGCAGTAGAAATTCTATTTAAAAGTTGAAAATCTAGTATTTAGCTAAAAATGAGTTTTGCCAGAAAAGCACTCAAACCGCTCTAAAACGTCGAAATATGCATAAAATACGATTTTAGACATTTTTCTGAGCTTTTAATGTTTCATGTATTTTCGAAAATAATATGAAATATTCTATAAAAATATTGATTTTTATAGATTTTTAATGGATTTTTAAAAATAGTAAATAATTAATAATATTCAAAATGCTATAAAACTTGATTTTATTGCATTTTTGACGATTTAAGGCATTTTCAAGATTTTCTGAAAACTTATTTTTAGATAAAATCACCTATGAGTAAGCTTCCTAAAAAAAATCATAAAATTATGCTAACTTTTCCATAAATTTCAATTGCACTATTTAAAAGTTTGAAAATCTAGTATTTTAGCTAAAAATGAGTTTTGCCAGAAAACACTCAAACCGTCTAAACGTCGAAATATGCAATAAAATACGATTTTAGCACATTTTTCTGAGCTTTTTAATGTTTCATGTATTTTTCGAAAATAATATGAAATATTCTATAAAAATATTGATTTTTATAGATTTTTAATTGAATTTTTTAAAATATGTAAATAATTAATAAATATTCAAAATGCTATAAAACTTGATTTTATTGCATTTTTTGACGATTTAAGGCATTTTCAAGGATTTTCTGAAACACTATTTTTTTAGATAAAATATACCTATGAGTAAGCTTCCTAAAAGAAAATCATAAAATTTTCTTACTTTTCCCATAAATTTCAATTGCAGTAGAAATTCTATTTAAAAGTGTGATAATCTAAGTATTTTAGCTAAAAATGAGTTTGCAGAAAATCACTCAAACGCTTCTAAAACGTCGAAATATGCAATAAAATACATTTTAGCACATTTTTCTGAGCTTTTTAATGTTTCATGTATTTTTCGAAAATAATATGAAATATTCTATAAAAATATTGATTTTTATAGATTTTTAATGGGATTTTTTAAAATATGTAAATAATTAATAAATATTCAAAAATGCTATAAAACTTGATTTTATTGCATTTTTGACGATTTAAGGCATTTTCAAGGATTTTCTGAAAAACTATATTTTTTAGATAAAATCCACCTATGAGTAAGCTTCCTAAAAGAAAATCATAAAATATTGCAAACTTTTCCCATAAATTTCAATTGCAGTAGAAATTCTATTTAAAAGTTTGAAAATCTAGGTATTTTAGCTAAAAAATGAGTTTTGCCAGAAAAGCACTCAAACCTCTCTAAAACGTCGAAATATGCAATAAAATACGATTTTAGCACATTTTTCTGAGCTTTTTAATGTTTCATGTATTTTTCGAAAATAATATGAAATACTCTATAAAAATATTGATTTTTATAGATTTTTAATTGAATTTTTAAAAATATGTAAATAATTAATAAATATTCAAAAATGCTATAAAACTTGATTTTATTGCATTTTTTGACGATTTAAGGCATTTTGAAGGATTTTCTGAAAAACTATTTTTTTTAGATAAAATCCACCTATGAGTAAGCTTCCTAAAAAAAATCATAAAATTTGCTAGCTTTTCCCATAAATTTCAATTGCAGTAGAAATTCAATTTAAAAGTTTGAAAATCTAGTATTTTAGCTAAAAATGAGTTTTGCCAGAAAAGCACTCAAACCGCTCTAAATCGTCGAAATATGCAATAAAATACCATTTTAGCACATTTTTTATATTTTTATGTTTCATGTATTTTTGAAAATAATATGAAATATTTATAATAATATTTATTTTTATAGATTTTTAATTGAATTTTTAAAAATATGTAAATAATTAATAAATATTCAAAAATGCTATAAAACTTGATTTTATTGCATTTTTTGACGATATAAGGCATTTTGAAGGATTTTCTGAAAAACTATTTTTTTTAGATAAAATCCACCTATGAGTAAGCTTCCTAAAAGAAAATCATAAAATTTTGCTAACTTTTCCAATAAATTTCAATTGCAGTAGAAATTCTATTTAAAAGTTTGAAAATCTACGTATTTTAGCTAAAAAACGAGTTTTGCCAGAAAAGCACTCAAACCGCTCTAAATCGTCGAAATATGCAATAAAATACCATTTTAGCACATTTTATGATATTTTTATGTTTCATGTATTTTTGAAAAATAATATGAAATATTCTATAAAAAAATTGATTTTTATAGATTTTTAATGGATTTTTTTAAAATATGTAAATAATTAATAAATATTAAAAAATGCTATAAAACTTGATTTTATTGCATTTTTTGACGATTTAAGGCATTTTCAAGGATTTTCAGAAAAACTATATTTTTTAGATAAAATCCACCTATGAGTAAGCTTCCTAAAAGAAAATCATAAAATTTTGCTTACTTTTCCCATAAATTTCAATTGCAGTAGAAATTATATTTAAAAGTGTGATAATCTAAGTATTTTAGCTAAAAAATGAGTTTTGCCAGAAAAGCACTCAAACCGCTCTAAAACGTCGAAATATGCAATAAAATACGATTTTAGCACATTTTTCTGAGCTTTTTAATGTTTCATGTATTTTTCGAATATAATATGAAATACTCTATAAAAATATTGATTTTTATAGATTTTTAATAGGATTTTTTAAAATATGTAAATAATTAATAAATATTAAAAAATGTTATAAAACTTGATCATTTTGCATTTTTTGACGATTTAAGGCATTTTCAAGGATTTTCTGAACACACTATTCTTGTAGATAAAATATACATGAGTAAGCTTCCTAAAAGAAAATCATAAAATCTTGCTTACTTTTCCCATAAATTTCAATTGCAGTAGAAATTCTATTTAAAAGTGTGATAATCTAAGTATTTTAGCTAAAAAATGAGTTTTGCCAGAAAAGCACTCAAACCGCTCTAAAACGTCGAAATATGCAATAAAATACGATTTTAGCACATTTTTCTGAGCTTTTTAATGTTTCATGTATTTTTCGAAAATAATGTGAAATATTCTATAAAAATATTGATTTTTATAGATTTTTAATGGGATTTTTTAAAAATATGTAAATAATTAATATATATTCAAAAATGCTATAAAACTTGATTTTATTGCATTTTTTGACGATTTAGGGCATTTTGAAGGATTTTCTGAAAAATTTATTTTTTACATAAAATCCACCTATGAGTAAGCTTCCTAAAAGAAAATCATAAAATTTTGCTAACTTTTCCCATAAATTTCAATTGCAGTAGAAATTCTATTTAAAAGTTTGAAAATCTCCGTATTTTAGCTAAAAAATGAGTTTTGCCAGAAAAGCACTCAAACCGCAATAAAATACAATTTTAGCACATTTTTATGATATTTTTTATGTTTCATGTATTTTTTGAAAAATAATATGAAATATTCTATAAAAATATTGATTTTTATAGATTTTTAATGGGATTTTTTAAAATATGTAAATAATTAATAAATATTCAAAAATGCTATAAAACTTGATTTTATTGCATTTTTTGACGATTTAAGGCATTTTCAAGGATTTTCTTAAAAACTATATTTTTTAGATAAAATCCACCTATGAGTAAGCTTCCTAAAAGAAAATCATAAAATTTTGCTTACTTTTCCCTTAAATTTCAATTGCAGTAGAAATTCTATTTAAAAGTGTGATAATCTAAGTATTTTAGCTAAAAAATGAGTTTTGCACATTTAGCACCTTTTTCTGAGCTTTTTAATGTTTCATGTATTTTTCGAAAAAAATATGAAATATTCTATGAAAATATTGATTTTTATAGATTTTTAATGGGATTTTTTATAAATATGTAAATAATTAATAAATATTCAAAAATGCTATAAAACTTGATTTTATTGCTTTTTTTGACGATTTAAGGCATTTTGAAGGATTTTCTGAAAACTATTTTTTTTAGATAAAATCCACCTATGAGTAAGCTTCCTAAAACAACATCATAAAATACACACACAACCCGCACATATAAAAGAGAGGAGCTTACGACGACGTTTCGGCCCGACTTGGACCATTTACAAAGTCACACTAACACACAGAGACATCTGTGATCCTCAGTTTCTTGAAGCAGAAATTTCCACTCTTCATAATTCTTTTTCCCGCCTGGGCTACCCTTCCCATTTCATAGACTCTGCTTTCTCTCGTGCTAAACGGACTTTCTTCTCTCCTAAACCCTCTACTCCTGAGAACTCTCCAGTCCTCTGCCTTCCCTACATCTCTGGTCTCTCTAATCTCAGCAACTCTCTCCGTTCCTTAGACATCAAACTTACCTTTCGCCAAACTAACACTCTTCGCACTAATCTAGTTCATACCTCCCCTACCTCCACAGATTCTCCTGGTGTCTACTCTATTTCTTGCTCCTCCTGTCCTCTTCAGTACTTCGGAGAAACTGGCCGATCTCTTTCTGACAGACTCAGGGAGCACAAAAATAGTGTTAGGCTTGCCGACACTAATAATGCTCTTTTCTGTCATGTCAGAGATCACAGTCATCCCATTGATTGGTCTTCTGCTAAAACTGTCTACCCTACGTCTAACTTTCATAGTCGCCGCCTGGTTGAATCCTCCCTTATACACAACTTTCCCTGTATGAATCTTAGCCCTGGCTTTGTCTCTGTTGATGCTTTCCTCTCTCATTACATTGTTAAATGCTCTAAACTTCAGAACACCCGTGACTTAACCTGATTCCTTCCCTGTCTTATCTTCCCCTTCTCCTTTTTTCTCTCCTTGGGTTTTCCTTTCTTTCTGTTCTTTCTTTTGCCTTGTATTTTCCTTCATTTTTCGCTTTTCTTCCTCTCGTACCCCCTTGCGGGTCGCTAGCCTCATAGCAGTGCTCCTTCCCATATGACTGTCTACTCTACTACCTTTACTACTACCTTACTACTACCACTACTACCACTACTCCTACATTTCCCACTCTCTTGTACCCTCCCCTGTCTGCCTGCCTATAAATACCCTTCCTCTGTCTCTGTGTGTTAGTGTGACTTTGTAAATGGTCCAAGTCGGGCCGAAACGTCGTCGTAAGCTCCTCTCTTTTATATGTGCGGGTTGTGTGTGTATTGTTCCAGTCACGGTATTGTGCCTTTTTTGTTATTTAACATCATAAAATTATGCTAACTTTTCCCATAAATTTCAATTGCAGTAGAAATTCTATTTAAAAGTGTGATAATCTAAGTATTTTAGCTAAAAAATGAGTTTTGCCAGAAAAGCACTCAAACCGCTCTAAAACCTCGAAATATGCAATAAAATACGATTTTAGCACATTTTTCTTAGCTTTTTAATGTTTCATGTATTTTTTGGAAAATAATATGAAATATTCTATAAAAATATTGATTTTTATAGATTTTTAATGGGATTTTTTAAAAATATGTAAATAATTAATATATATTCAAAAATGCTATAAAACTTGATTTTATTGCATTTTTTGACGATTTAAGGCATTTTCAAGGATTTTCTGAAAACTATTTTTTTAGATAAAATCCACCTATGAGTAAGCTTCCTGAAAGAAAATCATAAAATTTTGCTAACTTTTCCCATAAATTTCAATTGCAGTAGAAATTCTATTTAAAAGTTTGAAAATCTACGTATTTTAGCTAAAAAATGAGTTTTGCCAGAAAAGCACTCAAACCGCTCTAAAACGTCGAAATATGCAATAAAATACGATTTTAGCACATTTTTCTGAGCTTTTAATGTTTCATGTATTTTCGAAAATAATATGAAATATTCTATAAAATATTGATTTTTATAGATTTTTAATGGGATTTTTTAAAATATGTAAATAATTAATAAATATTCAAAAATGCTATAAAACTTGATTTTATTGCATTTTTTGACGATTTAAGGCATTTTCAAGGATTTTCTGAAAAACTATATTTTTTAGATAAAATCCACCTATGAGTAAGCTTCCTAAAAGAAAATCATAAAATTTTGCTAACTTTTCATTCCCATAAATTTCAATTGCAGTAGAAATTCTAATTAAAAGTTTGAAAATCTCGGTATTTTAGCTAAAAAACGAGTTTTGCCAGAAAAGCACTCAAACCGCTCTAAAACGTCGAAATATGCTATAAAATGCAATTTTAGGCCATTTTTCTGAGCTTTTTAATGTTTCATGTATTTTTGGAAAATAATATGAAATATTCAAAATTAATATTGATTTTTATAGATTTTTAATGGGATTTTTTAAAAATATGTAAATAATTCATAAATATTCAAAAATGCTATAAAACGTTATTTTATTGCATTTTTTGACGATTTAAGGCATTTTCAAGGATTTTCGGAAAAACTATTTTTTAGATAAAATATACCTATGAGTAAGCTTCCTAAAAGAAGTTCATAAAATTATGCTAACTTTTCCCATAAATTTCAATTGTAGTAGAAATTCTATTTAAAAGTTTGAAAATCTAGGTATTTTAGCTAAAAAATGAGTTTTGCCAGAGAAGCACTCAAACCGCTCTAAATCGTCGAAATATGCAATAAAATACCATTTTAGCACATTTTTATGATATTTTTTATGTTTCTTGTATTTTTTGAAAAATAATATAAAATATTATATAATAATATTTATTTTTATAGATTTTTAATTGAATTTTTAAAAATATGTAAATAATTAATAAATACTCAAAAATGCTATAAAACTTTATTTTATTGCATTTTTTGACGATTTAAGGCATTTTCAAGGATTTTCTGCAAACACTATTTTTTTTAGATAAAATATACCTATGAGTAAGCTTCCTAAAAGAAAATCATAAAATTTTTCTTACTTTTCCCGTAAATTTCAATTGCAGTAGAAATTCTATTTAAAAGTGTGATAATCTAAGTATTTTAGCTAAAAAATGAGTTTGGCAGAAAATCACTCAAACCGCTCTAAAACGTCGAAATATGCAATAAAATACGATTTTAGCACATTTTTCTGAGCTTTTTAATGTTTCATGTATTTTTCGAAAATAATATGAAATATTCTATAAAAATATTGATTTTTATAGATTTTTAATGGGATTTTTTTAAAATATGTAAATAATTAATAAATATTCAAAAATGCTATAAAACTTGATTTTATTGCATTTTTTGACGATTTAAGGCATTTTCAAGGATTTTCTGAAAAACTATATTTTTAGATAAAATCCACCTATGAGTAAGCTTCCTAAAAGAAAATCATAAAATATTGCAAACTTTTCCCATAAATTTCAATTGCAGTAGAAATTCTATTTAAAAGTTTGAAAATCTAGGTATTTTAGCTAAAAAATGAGTTTTGCCAGAAAACACTCAAACCGCTCTACAACGTCGAAATATGCAATAAAATACGATTTTAGCACATTTTTCTTAGCTTTTTAATGTTTCATGTATTTTTCGAAAATAATATGAAATACTCTATAAAAATATTGATTTTTATAGATTTTTAATGGGATTTTTTTAAAATATGTAAATAATTAATATATATTCAAAAATGCTATAAAACTTGATTTTATTGCATTTTTTGACGATTTAAGGCATTTTGAAGGATTTTCTGAAAAACTATTTTTTTTAGATAAAATCCACCTATGAGTAAGCTTCCTAAAAGAAAATCATAAAATTTTGCTAACCTTTCCCATAAATTTCAATTGCAGTAGAAATTCTATTTAAAAGTTTGAAAATCTAGTATTTTAGCTAAAAATGAGTTTTGCCAGAAAAGCACTCAAACCGCTCTAAAACGTCGAAATATGCAATAAAATACGATTTTAGCACATTTTTCTGAGCTTTTTAATATTTCATGTATTTTTCGAAAATAATATGAAATACTCTATAAAAATATTGATTTTTATAGATTTTTAATGAGATTTTTTAAAAATATGTAAATAATTATTATATATTCAAAAATGCTATAAAACTTGATTTTATTGCATTTTTTGACGATTTAAGGCATTTTGAAGGATTTTCTGAAAAACTATTTTTTTTAGATAAAATCCACCTATGAGTAAGCTTCCTAAAAGAAAATCATAAAATTTTGCTAACTTTTCCCATAAATTTCAATTGCAGTAGAAATTCTATTTAAAAGTTTGAAAATCTACGTATTTTAGCTAAAAAATGAGTTTTGCCAGAAAAGCACTCAAACCGCTCTAAAACGTCGAAATATGCAATAAAATACGATTTTAGCACATTTTTCTGAGCTTTTTAATATTTCATGTATTTTTCGAAAATAATATGAAATACTCTATAAAAATATTGATTTTTATAGATTTTTAACGAGATTTTTTAAAAATATGTAAATAATTAATATATATTCAAATATGCTATAAAACTTGATTTTATTGCATTTTTTGACGATTTATGGCATTTTGAAGGATTTTCTGAAAAACTATTTTTTAGATAAAATCCACCTATGAGTAAGCTTCCTAAAAGAAAATCATAAAATTTTGCTAACTTTTCATTCCCATAAATTTCAATTGCAGTAGAAATTCTATTTAAAAGTTTGAAAATCTAGGTATTTTAGCTAAAAAATGAGTTTTGCCAGAAAAGCACTCAAACCGCTCTAAAACGTCGAAATATGCAATAAAATACGATTTTAGCACATTTTTCTGAGCTTTTTAATGTTTCATGTATTTTTGGAAAATAATATGAAATATTATAAAATAATATTGATTTTTATAGATTTTTAATGGGATTTTTTAAAAATATGTAAATAATTAATAAATATTCAAAATGCTATAAAACTTGATTTTATTGCATTTTTGACGATTTAAGGCATTTTGAAGGATTTTCTGAAAAACTATTTTTTAGATAAAATCCACCTATGAGTAAGCTTCCTAAAAGAAAATCATAAAATTTTGCTAACTTTTCCCATAAATTTCAATTGCAGTAGAAATTCTATTTAAAAGTTTGAAAATCTAGGTATTTTAGCTAAAAAATGAGTTTTGCCAGAAAAGCACTCAAACCGCTCTAAAACGTCGAAATATGCAATAAAATACGATATTAGCACATTTTTCTGAGCTTAATGTTTCATGTATTTTTCGAAAATAATATGAAATATTCTATAAAAATATTGATTTTTATAGATTTTTAAGGGATTTTTTAAAATATGTAAATAATTAATAAATATTCAAAAATGCTATAAAACTTGATTTTATTGCATTTTTTGACGATTTAAGGCATTTTCAAGGATTTTCTGAAAAACTATTTTTTTTAGATAAAATCCACCTATGAGTAAGCTTCCTAAAGAAAATCATAAAATTTTGCTAACTTTTCCCATAAATTTCAATTGCAGTAGAAATTCTATTTAAAAATGTGATAATCTAAGTATTTTAGCTAAAAAATGAGTTTTGCCAGAAAAGCACTCAAACCGCTCTAAAACGTCGAAATATGCAATAAAATACGATTTTAGCACATTTTTCTGAGCTTTTTAATTTTCATGTATTTTTCGAAAATAATATGAAATATTCTATAAAAATATTGATTTTATAGATTTTTAATGGGATTTTTTAAAAATATGTAAATAATTAATATATATTCAAAAATGCTATAAAACTTGATTTTATTGCATTTTTTGACGATTTAGGCATTTTGAAGGATTTTCTGAAAAACTATTTTTTTAGATAAAATCCACCTATGAGTAAGCTTCCTAAAAGAAAATCATAAAATTTGCTTAACTTTTCCCATAAATTTCAATTGCAGTAGAAATTCTATTTAAAAGTTTGAAAATCTACGTATTTTATCTAAAAAATGAGTTTTGTCAGAAAAGCACTCAAACCGCTCTAAAACGTCGAAATATGCTATAAAATGCAATTTTAGCACATTTTTCTGAGCTTTTTAATGTTTCATGTATTTTTGGAAAATAATATGAAATATTCTAAAAAATATTGATTTTTATAGATTTTTAATGGGATTTTTTAAAAATATGTAAATAATTATAAATATTCAAAAATGCTATAAAACTTGATTTTATTGCATTTTTGACGATTTAAGGCATTTTGAAGGATTTTCTGAAAAACTATTTTTTAGATAAAATCACCTATGAGTAAGCTTCCTAAAAGAAATCATAAAATTATGCTAACTTTTCCCATAAATTTCAATTGCAGTAGAAATTCTATTTAAAAGTTTGAAAATCTAGTATTTTAGCTAAAAAATGAGTTTTGTCAGAAAAAGCACTCAAACCGCTCTAAACGTCGAAATATGCATAAAATACATTTTAGCACATTTTTCTGAGCTTTTTAATGTTTCATGTATTTTTGAAAATAATATGAAATATTATATAATAATATTGATTTTTATAGATTTTTAATGGGATTTTTTAAAATATGTAAATAATTAATAATATTCAAAATGCTATAAAACTTGATTTTATTGCATTTTTGACGATTTAAGGCATTTTAAGGATTTTCTGAAAAACTATTTTTAGATAAAATCCACCTATGAGTAAGCTTCCTAAAAGAAAATCATAAAATTTGCTAACTTTTCCCATAAATTTCAATTGCAGTAGAAATTTATTTAAAAGTTTGAAAATCTAGTATTTTAGCTAAAAATGAGTTTTGCCAGAAAAGCACTCAAACCGCTCTAAACGTCGAAATATGCAAAAAATACGATTTTAGCACATTTTTCTGAGCTTTTTAATGTTTCATGTATTTTTGAAAATAATATGAAATATTCTATAAAATATTGATTTTTATAGATTTTTAATGGGATTTTTAAAATATGTAAATAATTAATAATATTCAAAAATGCTATAAAACTTGATTTATTGCATTTTTGACGATTTAAGGCATTTTAGGATTTTCTGAAAACTATTTTTTAGATAAAATCACCTATGAGTAAGCTTCCTAAAAGAAAATCATAAAATTTGCTAACTTTTCCCATAAATTTCAATTGCAGTAGAAATTTATTTAAAAGTTGAAATCTAAGTATTTTAGCTAAAATGAGTTTTGCCAGAAAGCACTCAAACCGCTCTAAACGTCGAAATATGCAATAAAATACGATTTTAGCACATTTTTTATTTTTATGTTTCATGTATTTTTGAAAATAATATGAAATATTCTATAAAAATATTATTTTTATAGATTTTTAATGGATTTTTAAAATATGTAAATAATTAATAAATATTCAAAATGCTATAAAACTTGATTTTATTGCATTTTTGACGATTTAAGGCATTTTCAAGATTTTCTGAAAACTATTTTTTTAGATAAAATCCACCTATGAGTAAGCTTCTAAAAGAAAATCATAAAATTTGCTAACTTTTCCCATAAATTTCAATTGCAGAAATTCTATTTAAAAGTTTGAAAATCTAGTATTTTAGCTAAAAATGAGTTTTGCCAGAAAAGCACTCAAACCGCTCTAAAACGTCGAAATATGCAATAAAATACGATTTTAGCACATTTTCTGATTTTTATGTTTCATGTATTTTTTGAAAATAATATGAAATATTCTATAAAATATTGATTTTTATAGATTTTTAATTGGGATTTTTAAAAATATGTAAATAATTAATAAATATTAAAAATGCTATAAA